>CAUJNA010003539.1:57500-177500 GCA_963377175.1 Effrenium voratum | reverse complement strand
GCGCAAGATGAGGTCAAGTCGTTGCAGAATTGCTGGGCATGCTGCCACCTCATGCGCCGCCGGCCATTGCTGCGCCTCAACACTTGAGCCGAACACTCCGGGGGCCTGTAGTGACGCATGCAGGGCGTGGACACAGCCCAGTCCTGCGCGCGATGCTGGAAGGACACCGCACATCAAAAAGGAACTGCTCCTGCGGCCAGCCAGCCAGTCAGACAGCGCAAGCGCAGCCATAGCTGCAGCTTGCGCTTCTGGTAAAGCCGCACACGAGTTCACATGACACGTCACGCAAGAAGCGTTTCAAAAGTTTCAAAGCGCACCAAATTTTTGCTGCTGCCATTCTCCTGCTTGCACCAAGCCAGCCAGTGGGTAAATAAAGAACTACGGACTCAAATGCATCACAGGCGCAGCTTTCAACCCGAAGCTCCTCCCCTGCGCCTGAGGCCACAATCCGCACGCCCGCCACGTCACCAATCAGGCCTGAAGGATTGAAAAAACCAACTCGCTCGGAAAAGCCAAAGCCGTAAAACTGGCCGGTTCCGCCCGAAGGCTTGACCAAAATCAACTCCCCACGCAGGCGCATCCACCCACTTCCAACAACTCCCTCTCTTGCTACATGCAAACAGGCCCTGGCCATTGTATTTGTCGGTGCCCTGCGCAAAGAAGTTGCCTGGGATCGCGTGAAACGTGCTGACAGGAAACATTGGGCTTTGCATGAGTATTGACTCAAAGTGCAAAACATGCCCCCAAAGAAATAAACCTCAGTCTGGGTGTGACAACCAGCCCAGGGGCCGGCAGAAAAACTGCCCAAGAACTTTATTGATGTGGCCTCATCGTGACGCAAAGTAACGCTGGGCCAAGTGACATAGGCGCACCTCGGGCGAGTAGCTGCGCCCGCCTCCTAGCCCCCTACTCATGCCGCTTTTCATGGAGCCACGCTAAGCAAGCTGCTTCTCTCAAAATCGTCAGAGGATTTTTGAAGGGGTTCTGAAACTTTGGCCCGAAAATTGGCCCTGACCTGTTTGCGACCCCTTTATGAAAAAGCGCTTGTGTGCGTGTGTGTGTGTGTGCGCAGCTGGCACAGCGCAATGCAATCATTTGCTTGCCCGAGACTGAATGCCGAAAACCGGCGGTGTAGTCCTGCAAAAAATTGGAGGTGCAGCGGAGGCCTAGTTGGAGGCCTGCAGTGGAGGCCACTGAGTCACATAAGTCAGCGTGGCTCCGCCCGAAATAAGAACCGTAGTGAGGCCGCGTTGAAGGGCTTTTTGTGCGTTTGCTGAGAAACTGGAAGAGGCTGTGAGAGGTCAATGGCGATGGCGTAGGAGGGACGTGTGCGTGTGTCAATGTAGTTGGGCTTGCAGACCTTGCCCCACTAATCCCCACCACAGGAAGCTGGGACTCGCGCCGGCGTGCCCACGCCCAAGCCCTCCGAGGCAGCTTCTGCAGACGCGTCACCTGCGCTGTTTCGACTTGCGTTGTCAAGGAACTCTGCGTCCCGCAGGACCTGCCAGAGGAAAGCCTCATTATAGATTACATCCCCTCAACAAACCATTGAACATAATACTTTTCATCATTTCATAACAGAACCTCAACTCAAGATTTCATACATAAATTTTGCAATTGTTTATCCAAATTCCAAAAATATAAATCCCGAATTTCCGAAAATCCCAAATTCCCAAAATACAAGTCCCAAAAAATTTATAACATAAATCTTAAAATGTTTTATTGTAAGGCTTATGGGGTTAAACTAGTTGACGTTCATCAGGTGAGCCTCATGTACCAATGAGGTGGGCGTCATGTAGCAATGACGTGAGCCTCATGTAGAAACGAGGTGAGCCTCGTGTAGCAATGAGGTGAGCCTCATGTAGCACCAGTAAAATTCCATAACAATTCAAGCGTGCGCGCATGCGTGAGTGATTGCGTGCGTGCGTGCTTGCGTCCGTGTGCGCGCGCGTGCGTGTGTGCGTGGGCGCGCGCCGCGTGTGTGCGTGTGTGTGTGTGTACGTGCGTGCGTGCGTGCGCGCGTGCCTTGTTGCGTGTGTGCGGGCACGTGGTGTGTGTGTGTGTGTTGTGTGTGTGTGTGTGTGTGTGTGTTGTGTGTTGTGTGTTGTGTGTTGTGTGTTGTGTGTTGTGTGTTGTGTGTTGTGTGTTGTGTGTTGTGTGTTGTGTGTTGTGTGTTGTGTGTTGTGTGTTGTGTGTTGTGTGTTGTGTGTTGTGTGTTGTGTGTTGTGTGTTGTGTGTTGTGTGTTGTGTGTTGTGTGTTGTGTGTTGTGTGTTGTGTGTTGTGTGTTGTGTGTTGTGTGTTGTGTGTTGTGTGTTGTGTGTTGTGTGTTGTGTGTTGTGTGTTGTGTTGTGTGTTGCGTGTTGTGTGTTGTGTGTTGTGTGTTGTGTGTTGTGTGTTGTGTGTTGTGTGTTGTGTGTTGTGTGTTGTGTGTTGTGTGTTGTGTGTTGTGTGTTGTGTGTTGTGTGTTGTGTGTTGTGTGTTGTGTGTTGTGTGTTGCGTGGTGTGTGGTGTCTGTTGTGTGGTGTGTGTTGTGTGTTGTGTGTTGTGTGCTGCGTGTTGCGTGTTGCGTGTTGCGTGTTGTGTGTTGTGTGTTGTGTGTTGTGTGTTGTGTGTTGTGTGTTGTGTGTTGTGTGTTGTGTGTTGTGTGTTGTGTGTTGTGTGTTGTGTGTTGTGTGTTGTGTGTTGTGTGTTGTGTGTTGTGTGTTGTGTGTTGTGTGTTGTGTGTTGTGTTGTGTGTTGTGTGTTGTGTGTTGTGTGTTGTGTGTTGTGTGTTGTGTGTTGTGTGTTGTGTGTTGTGTGTTGTGTGTGTTGTGTGTTGTGTGTTGTGTGTTGTGTGTTGTGTGTTGTGTGTTGTGTGTTGTGTGTTGTGTGTTGTGTGTTGTGTGTTGTGTGTTGTGTGTTGTGTGTTGTGTGTTGTGTGTTGTGTGTTGTGTGTTGTGTGTTGTGTGTTGTGTGTTGTGTGTTGTGTGTTGTGTGTTGTGTGTTGTGTGTTGTGTGTTGTGTGTTGTGTGTTGTGTGTTGTGTGTTGTGTGTTGTGTGTTGTGTGTTGTGTGTTGTGTGTTGTGTGTTGTGTGTTGTGTGTTGTGTGTTGTGTGTTGTGTGTTGTGTGTTGTGTGTTGTGTGTTGTGTGTTGCGTGTTGCGTGGTGTGTGGTGTCTGTTGTGTGGTGTGTGTTGTGTGTTGTGTGTTGTGTGTTGTGTGTTGTGTGTTGTGTGTTGTGTGTGTTGTGTGTTGTGTGTTGTGTGTTGTGTGTGTGTGTCTGTGTGTCTGTGTGTCTGTGTGTCTGTGTGTCTGTGTGTCTGTGTGTCTGTGTGTCTCTGTGTCTCTGTGGGGGTGGGTGCGTGGGTGGGTCTGCGTGCCTGAGCGCGCGTGCACGCCCGCGTGTGTGCTTGTGCGCGCGTTGTTTCCTTCTGCTTAGGCATGGCCTTCGGCTTCAGCTTCACCTTCTCTTGGGTTGATGAAGGTCTTGTTGGTTCGGATCTCTGCTGGCTAGGATCTGACTATGGCCAGTGTCAGGTCTAGTCCAGGGTTCCGGCTCCTTTTTTTGGTCCAGGCTGGATACGCTGGTTGAGAAGACGATCCATCACCTTCAGGATGTGATGGTACTTCCCTTGCTGTCTGTCCTTGCGCCGGCTTGAGATAGATTGCGGTGATAGGCGCATATGGCACGCGATCATGATTCAGTGGTCCGCGAGTACCATCGAGGTGAATCTGCTGATCTTTGGAATCTTCCCTGGTCAGGAGCTTGGCTGTATCAAAGAGTGCAGCAAGTAGCATAGGTGCTCTTATGCCAATAAGGGATCGAAGTTTGTGATTGTGTCGAAGAATCTCCCTGAGTGTCACTGATCCATCTTGTTCCCGGCGTAGCTGGATGTGTCTTCCATCTCCTTCTGTAGGATCATGTCGTAGAATCGATGTAAAGGTTCTTGAGATCTTTTCTTGAAGGAATAAAAGCACTTGGCATTTAGTCCACAGTTCTTCAGGATCCCTCTCATATAGCCTTGCAAGCACTGTGTACTTGGTCTTCTCCAGATCGATATCGCCGTAATAGCCATGGGCTGCCGGCACGATCTTGAAACTCCAGGATTCAGGTTCTTCAATCATCTAGATCATCAATTCTCGGAAATTTCGTTCAAAAAGATCATAATCCTTAAGAGGATCGGTTCCGTTGCCAATGTGTTTGAACTGTCTGAATAGCTCCACATTCTCGAGATGCTGATTCCAATTGTCAGGGTCTCGATCCTTCGATGGAAACATATTGGAATCTTGGCCGGTCTTCCAAGATGAAATCGGTCTCGATGTAGTATACGGTCAATTTGCCCAGGAGTGTTCGATCCACCTTGACAAATGGGTTCTTTGGACATATGTAATCCAGAAACGATCTCGATGAGGGTCTTCTTCTTCCACTTCCTCACGCTCGTCAAACTCGTGTAGGTCTGCATCTGTTGGTTCTGCATGATCTCCGTCATTCGGCAAGCTGATCTTCTTATCCGGGATCGGCTCATCTTCAGAATCAGAGGATAAGATTGATGATGGCGCTCGGATCTCTTTCGGTGAGCCTCCAGCAGGTTCGTTTGGATCGCCCTTCGAGGATGAATCCATTTCCACATCGCTGGATCTGGCGGCACTCTACTTTGCCATACCTCTACAAGTCTCCGCCTCATCAGAAACGATGAGAATTGTTGTGACTCAAGTGGGCCAAGCGCTGGAAAATCAAATGGCTGCGGACGCAGACAAACTTCTTGAATCACAAGTTGGGTTTCTGAACATTGGTCAAATCCAAACATGAAAAAGAATCTCAATCCGTCTTGTCCAACGGTGGTTCTTCACATAAGCTGTCTGGAATGGTGCCAGAAACTGTACACCTCTGCGGAAATATCTTCTGCCAGGAATGTGAGAACAGTGGGTCCAAGGGTTGTGAAAAGGGGGGCCTTGTTCTGCAGCATGGTCCTGAAATTGGATGTACGTCAACGTTCTGCAAAACCAGGTTGTTTGCATCTGTGCGAATGTGAACATCTGCAAGTTCGCCTGAAATGTCTGACCAAAGTCCACGAATAAACAAGCATGTACCAAAGCAACGCATCAAACCCTCAAGCTCGGCAACAGTGGTTGACATAGTTGTAGCTGTAATTTTTCGGGCCTCGTAATCAACAAGGGATCCTCTGGAAATGGGAGTACCCTTATGAAGGTCACGCTCTTCGGCAAGGAAGAGCACATGAGCACGCTGTGATGACTTGTCATTATTATTCCTGTTGGATGCAACTGGATGTCCAATCAATCGTGCGTTGCCCTCAAGAGGCCAGAATCGCATACTGAGCGGAATACTCTTGATGGTTCTGACGGTCTTGTTGATGGCACGCGCGTCGCCGATGGTCGGTAATGACGCCTTAGACGCACATCAAGAAAAATGATTTGGCCCAATACACTTCTGTACGCAGTGCGCATTGATGGATAAAGTGGACCTTCATCCTTGAGAGTTTTCTCAAAGGTAATTCCTTGCAATTCATTTATTGCAACATTCTGATGAACATTGATGTAAGGTCCATGCTTCTCACCCGTCTTCCATTGGATTCTTTGCCCGACGAAAACGCAATCATTCTTGTCTTCTGAACCAACTTGGAAATCCTTGCGGCTCTTGGCCATAATCTCTCGTTCGAAGATCTCTCCTCCTACCATGAGAAGGTCATCTACGTGCAAAGACATAACTCCGTGGACTTGTGGGCCTTGGGCATTATTGCCTCATACCGGGTCCATGAGATAATCAATGGCTCCTTCAAGATCGAAATGGTCTAACTGGTTCTTTGTAGTTTCAATTTTGGAATGACTGATCTTCTTGCCGTAGTACACGTAGGTGCAACGGTCAGCCCGTGTTGGCACGAGGCCATAGGACCTTAGCGCTGAATCAAGAATGTTCCACCATCTCCTGAGTGCATCGTTCAAGCCATAAGCTGGTTTCTTCACGCGGGCACCAATGTAAGTTGGATAACCCACTGCAGGAATCTGACAAATCAAATCGCGGGTTTCATCACAAGGAGAAAAGCGGTTTTGAGATCCATGTGGAATATGTTCCATTCTTTGTTTGCTGCTGCCTGAATTGCTAGCCTGAATCCACTGCGGGATGCTGCTGGACTGCCCGTTTGCTGCTCATTCTTCTGGCGGTCCTGGAAACCTCTAAGGACCCAGCGGGCCTTGGTTGAGGACATTTCCATCTTTGTCTCTCTTGATGGTTAGGACCCATCTGCCAGTAACCCAGTTCCTTACGGGGTTCTTCCGGGTGTTGGCAAGTTCGCAAACTTCATTGTCTAACCAGGATTTGCATTCTAGAAGCTTTGTTTCCAGGAACTGTTTGTTGTAGGCTCGGGTCTCTGATTGCGTTGCGTCTTTCCTCTTCTTCCCAATAAGTTGTTGCGTCGTGGACGCCTTGAGAGACTCTTGTCGTTGTGTGTGTAATGTCAGGATTGCTTGGTCGTCGTCAGTAAGGCCATGACAAACTGAATGTCGTATTTATGCCTTAGTCGAGTATGAGCAAAGAATGAGAAGTTGGTGTTGGTCTCTGCTGACAGAAGACTGACCGGTTGGTTGTTGATGTCTCTCAGAACTGCAAACGATCCTGCGATCCTGCGTTGCTACAAATCTTTTGGTCATGTGTGAGCTGTGTCCAAAGTGCTTCATCAATTAAAAGGTCGCTGTCCTCATTGGTGAATTGGCGGGCTCTCTGCGAATCAGTGGTGCCTGATTCTTCTTCTTCTTCTTCTTCTGAATCTTCTTGATCGTCCGTGGACCTGCCTGTGGGACGCTTGGTCCTGTTGACGCTATTGGAAGTAGAGAATCTGACGAAGATGCTGGCTGTGATTGTTTGGTTCTATTGCGCTTGTTTGCCGGTTGTTTATGCTCGGATGACATGCCGTCACCCTCATCTTCCGGTTGTGGTGGAAGTGGTGGATCTCTCGGTTTTGGAGTTGGTACAACAACGGTCGGTTGAGCTGGCTGAGAAGGAGGCGTTAAGACATCACCCCCCAGCCGATTGACTAGGAAATTGGCTGCAACGTCGACTGTGTAGGTTGTTGCGCGGGTTGTGTAACTGGTCTGGGTGTGTGCCAGGCTGAACGGAAACGTGCGCTGGTGCAGCAGGGGCTGCCTGTGGCATGGCACATCTGTGGATCCGGTGGATCGTGAGGCGCTTGTTGCATGTCATGGTCTGGTGGACCTGGAGGTCTAGGTGGGTCATGGTTGTCATGATCACCGTGCTGATCAACTGGCATTGGCCGGATCATTGGTGCCTCCTTGAGAGACATGCGGGTTTGCGAAAACCATTGTGTTGGTGTGTATGCACTCCAATCACAACGGTGGGCTGGTAGAACCAGAGAAAGACACGTGCCGTCAGGTGGCGTTGTAAGTGGATAGTTGATGCCGATTGTGCGGCAACACATGACGCGCTTCTCGTACGGAGTGTGTGGAACACATAAGTACCTCAGTCGTCGGGCGCCATGATATATGGCATACAACCTGGAATCTGAGGTGTGGTGCACCTCGAGGTCGAGCTCAGTTTCCTGTGGAAACTGTTTCATCGCTCGCTGAAGTTTAAGAACTTCAGGGTCATATATTGCTCAGAATCTACTTTGTCCAAGTCTGAACGAATGGATGAAACATCATCATCTCTGAACATGTCAAGGATGTCCTCCAGTAAGAACACTTCATTGTCAAGCGGCTTGACCTTGAGGAATCTGAGAAGAATATGTGCCAAATCTTGACAAAAAGAAAATGGATACATCTGAGCAAGCTTGGTTCTTCTTCCGTGGTTTTTGGTGTTACCTTCAAGTGGCTGATGTTGGTGGTTCACACTCTTCCAATAATTGGAACAACGATTGAAAATTGGTCTCATAACTTCTGGTGGAAGGTTATGCGTGAGACTGGTTGGCTTCAAGCTTCTGAGACGTTTGTCGGGATCACGTAGTCCAAATGTACAAAAATCTAGATCGCTCCACGTGACCTGCGAGTTCCTCATCAGGTTCCTGATGGAAAAATTGTCCAAATCTTGGACTTCTGCGGGTTCTCTATGATAAAATAGAGTCCCGTGCTCATTTGGTATCTGGCAATGGGCGCTACGAAATCTATCGTTGGCAAATATCTTGCTCTCTTCTCGGCAACAATCTTCTGGTTGTTGATGTTCTGCATTATTGCCCATGGCCCACATGCAGGAGCTAGGAAAACAACGTCTGGTTGTTGTTCACGGATAATGTCCAGGACCATTTGCCCCCCCTTGGAAGTCCTAACATCGAAGCCTGTCCGGATATCGATCGGTACGCCGACCTTGAGTCCTGTAAGAGCGCAACATTGGTGGAGTCTGGCGCTACCTGCAAGAACTTCAAGTACATGGGTCTTGCCCTTGGTGACGCAGTTTCAATTCGCATGTTGCAAATCACAAGTCATATCTTCAGTAATAAGCCTGATGAAGATGAGGGTTCACCTTCAGGAGGAGCTGTCTGGGTGGTTAGTCTCTTGTGTGTTTTCGGAACCTCAGAATCATCTTGGTTCGGAAGGAGACAAAGTTTCGTCCTTCCGGATCTTGGTGATGTTGACCTTCAGCAGGCGGGTTCCTAGATCGGTTCCAACCATGGTTCCATCCGGACATAACCTTTCAACCACATACCTCCGGGTCCCTTTCGCATCAGGTTTGATCTTGGATTTGTCCTCATTCCAATAGAAAATCTTGTGACCGGTCGCAATGGGCTTGGAACTTAGTTACAGGTGTTGAGCAAGATCTCTACGGACATCTTTTGATTGTCTGGCTTCTTGATACGACTGTTGCGCTAAGTGTCGGATCTGGCCTGCTGTCAGTTCTTCTTGTCTTTTAGGAATCGTAAGTTGTGGTGCTCAAGTTGAAAAAGCTCTGCTGGTCTTCTGCCGAACGCTAGCTCAAGTGGAGTCACGCCGCATATGTGACTGATAGGTTCCTTGCTGTTGCTGCTGCATTGACAAGCTGTCTATATGCTACTGCCTTCAAGGATGCTGGTGCTATGCCTGTGTTGATGGAATTCAGCATCAGTGAGACTTGTCTCTTGGTGAGACGGACAGCTGTCTCTGCTCGGTTTGGCCAAGGTGTGTTGGGACCTAAGGAGATCGGTCTTATGTCAAGACTGTTGTAGAATAACTCCCAGCTTGGAGTCATGAATGCTTGGTCTCCAACAACACATTTGGGTTGTAAATGATATTGGTCAAAGTAGTTGCGTAACAGTGAAATGTTGCATTCTTCAGTCGTTCTTTCAACTACTTCAGTAGTGAGAAGGGTTGTGGCTCCATCAAGAATCACTAGCACATTGATGTGTTCACTGCAAAGAAAAAACAGTGGTCAAACAATGTGAATTCTCCAAATTGTTCAGCTCTTGGTCCGCTAGTCCTGCTGCGGGAAGGTGCAATCGCAGCCTTCTGACAGGGTTCACACTCGGCGCGGATCTTGTCGCACAGATCATAGGTCTCCTTCGGCAAATGGAGCGCGCGGGTCCTGAACTTGAACTGTTCTCCTGACATGTGGTGATGTTTGAGGTGAAGTTTGCGTAGCTCTTCTGGTTTTGCTAGTCGCTTGTGGATTCGTTCAAGTGCAATTGGTAGAGTTGCTGGTGGTTCGTGCGGTGCATCTGATGATGCGTGCGGCGCTGGTGGAGCAGGAGGAGTGGCGCGCCGGCCTGGTGTGTGTATGATCCTGTCTGCTGTCGTTTGTGCCTTTAGTTCATCAGGTGAGAGTGGTGCCTCAGAGAACTTGAACATTGTTGAACCAATCCACAACTCTGGCGCTGTCTTTGTAGTTGCTTTCTTGAGTCGCCATTTGTCCTCTACTGTGGGTATTGGTTCTTCTGTCTCTGGTATCTTCTTTCTTTGTTGTTCTCGAGTTGTGGATCTGTGTCAGCGGAATTGGACAGTCAGGTGCGAATAGCGCTCTCCTCTTGCACTTGTGAACTCTGTGGAGTTCGTTGGTTGCGCGATTGATTATCCAGCGGTCGTTGTTCAAATCTCCGATGGTCTCAGTGCCATCTTCTGCCGGCGCCTTGGCTGCTGACTTCTTCTCGGATGTCTTGGCCGGATATGCAGCGGTAATTAAAGACGGTTGTGCAAGTGGTTTGGTCGTGTCGTCATCGATTGCGTTTGCTGCTGTTGCGATGTCGTGCTTTTTGCAAATGCTGCTAGATCAAACATTGCGTGATCGCATTGAGGAGCGTGCTCGATGGTCATGTGAAGATTTCGCATCTGATCTATGCCCAGCAGGATTGGTACCCGTCCTTGTTCGAGGATGTCTATGTAGGTGACCATAGGTGGTTGAGTGCTGAAGTACAGTCGGAGAGCCCAGTCAACCTTGGATTGTTGACTGTTGGCAAATCTCTCCACTGCATACTAACTGCCCATGGACTTTGCGCAACCATTGTCAAGGATGACATGGGTTGGATGTTCGGCCTGATTCAGAATGGGCGCCATTAGTTTAAGATGAAGAAAGAGCGGAAGAGACGAAGAGTCATTCTGGCAGTTAGAAGACCATGATGCGTGTCCTACAGAGAGTTAAACGACGAACCCTTAGACCCGGAAAGGGCGGAAAAAGAAGAAAAGGAAACGGCAAGGGAAAGCGCCAACGGGGCAGCTTTAACCCTTTCAGAAAAGCACCAACCGGCGGCAAGGCCAGCATGGCCGATGAGATCACCACCGATCAAGCATACTGGGGAAAGAAAGGCTCAAAGAATCTATGGTCCAACAAAGGAAAAGGAAAATCGTGGGTCCAAGGACTACAAAGGAAAGGATTCCGGCAAGGACACCGAGCAGGAAAGACAAAACCTTTGCCACGGAACACACAACCGAGATCCAGGACGCTACACAGCATCCTGTGATTCAATCGGCAGAGCCAGCCCCAGAGGATTGCAAAAATACGCCTGGTATTCCACAGATTGGGGCAACAGCTCCTTCTGCACACGCCACGAAGATGGGCCGAAGACATACATAACAAATTCAACTGAAAAAATGACGCTAGTAGAAGTAGAGTCACCCAAAACGGTTTGACCTACGACATGATTCCGCGTGCGACACCACGAAGAGCTCAGGCCCTGGCAATGTAGAAGGTTCGGGATCGAATTCCTCCTCTAGGACGGATGTTCGGATCCTGAATGTTGGTTCGGGTTGTGATGAACAGTTCATGGCGCTGTGCCTTGACAGCTTCATATGCGAACTGTCCTCGGAGTGACATGGCTGAGATTAATCGTTCTCTCTGGCTCTTTGTTAAATTTGTTCTGGATGATGAAAAACAAGGAAATAAGGTTGTCTGACAAAGGAAGAGCCTGTGTGTGTTGCATCTGTCATCCTGTAGCAAATTGATGGGATACTGCAGGATCTGTTGGATCCAGGGTGACTGGATCTGGGATGCTAGGTGAGCCGCTCCTCGCGCCCGTCCTGCCATCATCTGTTGGGCTTGCGCGACTTGTTCAGCGTGTTGTTCACGCCCTCGCTGGTTCGCCTCTTGAATCGCCTGAACATATTCAGGGCTAGCTTGTGTGTAATTTGGCGCTGCGTCTTCCCAAGATGCTCTCAATCTTCGCAAGAGCATGGGTGGTAGGGCAATTTGCGCCCAATGTGGTGCGCGTCCTTCCGAAAGGAATGAAAGGAAAGGACAGAACTGGACGGATACAGAAAAGAAATGGAAGGAACTGGAAAGGACATTTATAATCGTGAAGACAATGAGGATGATGAGAATGGACCGTGATGATGAAAATGATGATGATGAGAATGATGATGAGAATGATGATGATAATGATGATGAGAATGATCATGACAATGATGAAACTGACTGCCAATAGTCAGAGCTTAGGCCATGCATCTGAGGCCTTTTGGAAAACATATTATCCTAATTTCGGTTTTCCTAAGGACCTCGGATACATTGGATAATTAGGATAATAAGCATAATTTGGATACATTGGGTAATTCGGATAACTCGGATAATGAGGAACACGATGATTTCCAAAGGACCTCGGTCGAATTCCTACCCGGTTGATGAGAATGATGATGAACATGATGATGAGAATGAGGATGAAAATAATGATGCGAATGATGATGATCAATGCTGAGGAGAATGATGATGAAACAATGATGATGATGATGATGATGATGATGAAAAATGATGATGACAATTTTGATAAGCATGTGGTCATGAAAATGATGATAAACATAATGACGAAAACGATGATGAAGAAAGCATCATAAGCATGACGATGAAAATGATGATGATGATGTGATGATGATATGATAAAATGATGATAATGATGATGACGATGATCATGATGATGGTGACGATAATGATCAACATGATGACCAAGATGATGTGAATGATGACGAGCATGATGATGATGATGATGAGAAAGAAGATGGGAATGATGATAAGACCGATGATGAGAATGATGAAAATAATGATGTTGAAAACGATGATGAAACTGATGACGAAAATGCTGATAAACATGATGATAAACATGATGATGTTGATGATCATGATGATGATGAGAATGAAGAAGATAATGATGATAAGACCGATGATGAGAATGATGATAAAACATGATGATGAGAACGATGATGAAACTGATGACGAAAATGCTGACACACATGATGATAATGATGATGACAATGATGATGAAAATGATGATGAATGTGATGATGAAAATGATGATGACAATGACTATGAACATGATGATGATGATGAACACAATGATGATGATGATGATGATGATGATGACCATCATGACCATAATGATGAACATACGATGATGAACATGATGATAACAAGAATGATGATGACCACGATGATGACCATCATGATGTGCATGATGATGAAATAATGATGATGGACGTGATGATGAAAAGGATGATGATGAAAATGATGATGACAATGATGATGACAATAATGATGAACATGATGATGAACATGATGATGATGATCATAATGATGATGACCGTGATGACCATGATGATGAAAATGATGATGAACATGATGATGAAAATGATGTTGACGCGAATGACGGTGACCATGATGATGAGCATGATGATGAAGATGATGATGAAAATGAGGATGAGCGCGATGAAAATGATAATGGTGATGATGAAGATGATGCTGACTCGGTCGACTTCCTACCCGGTTGAGCCCTCCCAGTGGTCAGAGCTTAGGCCGTGCATCAGCGAGGTGCTTTGGAAAAATACTTTTCCTAATCATCCTAATTGTCCTAAATATCCTGAGTATCCTAATTAACTAGGATAATTATGATCATTAGGATAATTACGTGCTCGACTTTGCAAATTATCATAATTAATTAGGTTAATGGGGATAGATAGGTAAAGCGGAGTGCTCGAATTTCCTCTTTATCCTACTTATCCTGATTAATGAGCATAATTAGGATAATTAGGAAAAAAGACCTTGGTCGCCTACCTGGTTGATGAGAAAGATGATGAGCGTGATGCTGATGATGATGAAAATGACTATTACCATGCGATGATCAGAACGATGATGAACATGAAGATGTTGATAGTGATGATGACCACAACGATGACCATGATGAACATATGACGAGAATGATGACGATAATGATGATGACCGTGATGATGACCATCATGATGGGTATGATGATGAAAATGGTGATGAGCACAATCATAATCATGTTCAGCATCTTTCTCAGTAACCAGGTAGGGAGTCGACTGAGGTCCTTTGGAAAACAGTATTTCCTAATTATCCGAATGACCCTAAGTATCCTAATTATGATAATTAGTTAGGATAATTAGGATAATTAGGAAATTCGAGCACTCCTGTTTACCTAAGTATCCCAATTGTCCTAACTAAATAGGATAATTTGCAAATTTCAGCAGTTGAATATCCTAATTATCCTAATTATCTTAATCAATTCGGGTAATTAGGATAAATATGTTTTCCAGAAGACCTTGGAGATGCACGGCCTAAGCTCTGACTATTGGAAGGCTCAACCAGGTAGGAAGTCGACCAAGTCAGCACCATGTTCATCTTCATCTTCATTATCATGTTCATCATCATTTTCATCACCATCATCATTTTCATCGTGCTCATCATCATTTTCATGTTCATCGCCACTATCATTCTCGTAATCATCATGTTCATCATCATTCCATCATCATGATCATCATCATCATCATGATTTTCATCATCATCATCATCATCATGATGATTTTCATCATCATCATCATCATGTTCATCATCATTCTCATCATCACATGGGTATCATCATTATGATCATCATCATTATCATCATTTTCATCATCACTCGCATCAACCAGGTAGGAAGTCGACCGAGGTCTTTGGAAAACATTTTTCCTAATTGTCCTAATTTTCCTAATCATGCTAATCAATTAAGATAATTAGGATATTTAGAATAACTAGTAAATTCGATCACTGCTCTTTACCTAATTATTATAATGATCCTAATTAGTATTGTAAAATCGAGCACTTAAGTATCCTAATTCTCCTAAGTATCCTGATTAATCTTGGATAATTAGGAAATTCAGGATAATCGGGATAATTAGGAAAATATGTTTTGAAAATGACCTCGGAGATGCGCGGCCTAAGCTCTGGCTACTGGGCGGCTCAACCGGGTAGGAAGTCGACCGGGTCAGCATCATGTTCATCATCTTTATCATCCTCATTTTCATCATGTTCATCATCGTTGTTTAAATCATTATCATTATCATGTTCATTATCGCGTTCATCATCATATTCATCATCATTATCATGATGGTGATGATAAATGATTATGATGATGCTGATGATGGTGAAGATGATGGTGAAGATGATGATGATGATGATGATAATGATGATGATGATGAGAAAGATGAGAATGATAACGACGATGACCATCATGATGAACATGTTGATGACAACGATGATTACGAGAATGATGATGACCATGATGATGACCATGATGATAAGCATGATGATCAACATGTTGATGAAAATGAACAGTATTTTCCCTCGTTCGACTTCTACCTGGTTGAGCCTGCCAGTAGTCGGAGCTTTGGCCATCCATCTCCAAGCTCTTTTAGGAAAACATTTTTCTTAATCATCCTACTTATGCTAAATTTCCTAATTATCCAAATTAATTAGGATCATTGTGAGAATCAATTCTCAAAAATCGTAGTTAACTAGGATAATTAGGAAACTAGTATTTGTATTTATCATAATTATCTAATTAATTGGATAGTTGTGTTTACCTAATTGTCCTAACAAGGGTACTCGCCACATAGGGCAGCAACTACCCTCATACGGGGGGGGGGGGCTGGGGGGCAGGTTTGGGGATTGGGGGGGGGGTCCAAACAAATGTTTCGGGGTGGAAACGGAACAGGGGATTAAATGAAAATCCTTAAATACAGCCCTCCCCCCTTTTGGGGTTGTGTTGAAGGAGTTTGGGGTTGTCTAACGAGCTTGGTGTTGCCTAAAGGAATTGGCGCGAACCCCTCTCCCCCTCAAAAGCAAAGATGTAGGGATTGAGAAGCTTTAGGAGGGACTCTTAGATAATGCCTATGAGCCTCAATTGAGTCATGCGGGCAACACGTGAAACTCAGAAAATTGACCGAAATGATTGGGGGGGGATCGATGTGGCGAGAAGTTCTGCACCCCCCCCCGTAACTCCATTACAACTCCTCTCCAACTCCACTCAAACTCTACTCCAACACTCCAACTCCACTCCAACCCTACTCCAACTCCACTCCAACCCTACTCCAACTCCACTCCAACTCCACTCCAACTCCACTCCAACTCCACCCCAACTCCACTCCAACTCCATCAAAACTCCACTCTCCACTCCAACTCCACTTCAACTCCAACCCCACTCCACCTTTACTTTAACTCCACTCCACCCCTGCTCCAACTCGACTCCAACTTCAAGCCAAACTCCAACTTCACTCCAACTCCACTCCAACCCCACTCCAACTCCACTCCAACCCCACTCCAACTCCACTCCACTCTATCCCCAACTCCAACTCCACTCCACCCCCACTCCAACTCCACTCCAACTCCAGGTCAACCCCACTCCACTCCAACTCCAACTCCACTCCAACTCCAATACAACTCCACGCCAACTCCACTCAAACTCCAACTCTACTACTACTACTACTACTACTACTACTACTACTACTACTACTACTACTACTACTACTACTACTACTACTACTACTACTACTACTGCTAAGGGACGTGACCCTTTTTGGTGGTCAAATCGGGTGGCGGAAAGAGACTGGGTGACTGTGGTAGTGCATTTTTTGTGATTTTGAGGTGTGATGTCTTAAGAAAGTTGTATGCACGCATTGCTGATGAGTGTTCATAGCTGCGAGTTCTGAATCAACCATTGTAACACGCTGCTGCTCATTCAAGCCAACTTAGCTACAATTCTCTTAGCATCTTCCTTTTCATCTCCTTGAGCATTACCAAATGGCACGTGCTGATAATTTTGCAGAACAAGTGGGTGGCGAGGACGGAAAGCTCGCATTCCAGGAAGCAGTGGCACGCACTACTTCTCACAAGGTTACAGGTCCGTCATGGACGGGACCGGCGGCAAGATCGAGCAATTCTGCGACATTATTGGGGACTACAAGCTTGACGTGAACAACAACATGTTCGGAAGTGCATGGAGCAGCGCTACAAGGAATTGCCGGAACCGTTCAGACTCCGAAAGCAGCCCACAGTGCCGTACTACACGCAGATCGTCATCCTACCGTCGACCAGCCCGCAGCAGCAGGCATCAGAGGACAAGCGCGTCCGCATCATCAAGCACGTGTACCTCAACAAGAATAAGATCTTCAGCAAGGATTGCATGGATATGTGTTTCGGGCAACCGATGAAGATCAACTGGGGTAACTTCTCCAGGAACGGACTTGTGGCGTTCAACTACCTGCTGGACAACATGCGTGGCAAGCAGTGCAGGCACTGGATGGTGTCCCCCAAGTTCGAGAAGAAAGCTACCTCGGAACAGGCAGGTCGTGATGCAGGATATAGATTCATTGGAGACCAGGGGCCAAGGTCAAACAACAAGAACCAATTCATGGAGTGGACGGATGAGCACATCAACCTTGCAGGCAGTCCCATTGAAGGTTGGTCCGATGGCAAGGTCCAGCAAGCGCTGCTGAGCTACATGCGCGGCAGACAGAATGCCAAGACCTTGGAATATTGGCCATTCACATTGAAGAGCTTAGCTGGGTGGTTCTTCGATGAGGTTCTCGTACGCTTGGGCCACTTGCGCGCTATCACCTGGATCGGCAAAACCAGAACAGGCAAGTCATTGGGCTCCAAGACCATTCTCTTCACGCAGTCCAAGTTCGAGATCGACGCAGCGGGGCGGGACGATCTCGTGCCCTCCATCGTCACCGCCAAGCATCTCGACTTTTTCAAAGCGGAGCCGATCACCAAGTTCAAGCCAGGTGTCTTTGACGATGGCATGCTCCAGCGGATGGACTCCTCGTTCCTCAAAGCCTTTCTTAACCCAGGAGACGCTTAGCCTGCAATAACAAAAGTCTGACTGATGCTTAAGCTACTTGGAACACTGTAAGGAAGAGGATGCAACCGTGTGGGCACGGTACTCTTCCGCCCAGTTCGACCAAGGAGCCGGCAGACAAGCGTGCAATAACCCTTACAACGTGGACGTGGAGAAGGAGATGTTCGACAAGACGCAGTCCACCCGTACCTGGGAAGTTCCACATCAAGCTTTTCTCGACATCGTCGCACCCTCGTTCGCAGGCATTGACGCAGCCGAGGACATGGCGGCCATCCTTGCCCGCACGCACATCATTGTCATCGCGGATCACGGTGTGTGTTGGCGAGTTGCCAGCACTGGCAACGAGAACGTGCGCTTCACGAGTGGCACCCGCAGCTTCCTCATGATATCCTTGCACCTGATCAAGTTGAGATCTTCAAAGCCTACAAGAAAGACCCCTTCAATCACTCCCTGCCGCAGCACTTCCATGAGGATTCGGTATGCTCTCAGGCAGTGCTCAACAAGTTGATGAATGGTGAGACCCTGCCGCCCACGATCACCATCCTCACCCCTGTCAGCCTGTTTGGACAACGAGGCCGCCCCCCCGTCCAGCAAACCCCTATGTTGATGCCTCCAAGAGAGGCAGCAGCCAAGGCAAGATCGAGAAGACACGGGACGTGTGCAGAGCTTTGAAAAGAAGTGGTCCTATTCAAATTGACTTGGACTCCCCTTCTCCAGCAAGGAAAAAGCCAACTGTTGCAGAAGCAACCTCCCTTGCCAGTGGACCTGCAGCCGACACGCTGCCAAACCCGGCGCGCATTGGCCAGCATGAGGAGTGCGGTGAGGATGGCGGTCACAACGCTGAGAATGTGCAAGATGTGAGCTTGGAGTCTGAATTGCCAGCGATTCCGGAGTCTGATGATGACATCATGCCGTCAGTGGGACAAGTCCCTAGTGATGAGTTTGAAGAAGAATGGCGAGGGTTATAGATGAGACGGTCGCGAACGAGAGCATGGACGTAGAGGGAGGACACCATGGACACCATGAGCATGTGAATACTTGCGGTATCTCGGCGCTGCGTTTCTTTGGTTTCCCAGTGGAGCCTATGATCAACGGACCCTTCAGCGTGGCCTACTTGAACGAATTGATTCTTCCATTCGGAGTCAAGCTCATGTTGGACACTTCAGGTTTGCTTGGACGAGATGGGAAGTACTTGTGCCATAGGAACAATCACTTCACAGGCATCGATGTCAGGGAGGGCCACATCACTCAGTGCGACAACGGCAACCTCAAGAACCTCACCTGGTGCAACCTAGCGGATGTCGCGAAGTCCTGCGCAGTCTATCGCTTGGCCGTGTGTTCCAAAGATGTGTGCGCAGCCGGCTGTCTCACTGACTTGTCCGGTGGCACGTCCGGGGTGCTCAAGAGGCCGTCCGCGAGTGGCACACAGGTGAACGTCGAGAAGCCCGAGTACTCGTGCCCTCTCGAACAGTGTGTGTGTGAACTCTCAATGTGGTGGCAGCCTTGCTCTTCGGTACTCGGTGGAAGCGACATGCTATGACCTCTCAGGGCCCACTACAGTCATCCACTGTCGTGCAAGTTACGGACACAACTATGTGTGGCAGGATGGCGAGAAGGTCAGTGGAATTGGAAGCAAGGATATCAAAGACACGGTCCTCTTTGTGAATTCAAAAAAATGCTTCACCATGAAGTACTTGAAGTACCATGCGGAGCTGCTTGTCAGAGGCCAGGTGTCGACTAGGGCAGTGGAACGCGTACAAGACAACCTTCTCTGATCAAGAGCCAGATGACATTGTGGTGGACTTCCACAAGTTGCACCAGAGTGCTATCTTCTACCATCTTGCGATCCAGGAGTTCGAGCCCTTGGGCATGCGTACCGGCATCGTGATCGATGATGAGGTCCCCACAGTGAAGCTGGACTTGTACAACGCCTTCTGTTACTGTTCTCTTTTTCCTCTACGAGATCGTTCTTCTGTGACGGGCTTGGTGGGCGATGGCTTGGTGAAGCTGAAGCCGCAATGCGAGGTCTCTCCGATGAAGACGACTGGTCGACAGAGGAAAGATCCATCCAAGGCGTTGAAGGAATACAAGCACTCCAACGGGTGGTTCCTATGCTGTGATCCACAGAGTGGTCGAATCCTCTCCGTCAACCTGATGCGTGAGCCAGAGAACAATATGGTCGTCTGCGAGGCTCTCCTCACGGTCGCGTACCTCTACCCCAACTTGAAGCGCTTTGTGTGCGACAGGCGTGCTCCTTCATGAAGACCGGCAAGGGTGAACCTGGCCTGTCTATGACCAAGCACTACGTGGTGGACTCCTTCCACGCGCATGGTCACAGCAACGAGTGCCCTTGTAACCCACGCGTCAAGCGCTCCTTGAAAGCGAAGATTGCCGACAACACAAGCGTCGGTGAGCAGGTCTTTGCCTGGTTCAGGCGCTACACGCCCATCATGAACGAGATGAGGGAGAACCGGCACAAGTTCATGCTCTTGTGCCTCTGCCGTCGCCGTAACATGGCAGTCGCCAGTAAACAGACTGCTTACTTGAGGCCACTTCCAATGCCCAAGCAGACCAAGAAGCTCAGCAAAACCTACCAGTGCAGCAAGAAGCCCGCGGCAAAGAAGCAAAAGAGCAAACCGACCAAGAAGACAACGTCGAGCAAGAAGATTGTGCAGCGCAAGAACAAGCCAGTGAAGAAGCATGCCATGAAGTCTTGCCAGCCTATGAAGTAGAGTAGTCACTCCTTTCTACGCACTTATGGTGGTCAAATGGTTCAGAAAACTACACTGTTGCATACACAAGTTGTCAGTGTTCCACTTATTTTGAACAAACACCATGTTGCGCATCACGTGCGAGATACCACTTGGAGCTATAGGGCTAGGTCAGCAAAGAAGTCGGCAGCAGGAATGTCGGACTGGGAAATCTTTGCCTTGGCATGTGCACTGCCCAATGAGCATCACAATATACAGCCATGTTGCGTTGTGTTCTGTTCCAGCAAGCCGACTGCCGCGCCTCTGATTTCAATTGCGCAGACTGGACTCGTGACATGAGAAATCGATTGCGCTGCTCACAAGAGAAGTGTAACTGAATAAACCACGCACCACAGCAAAAGCCAACAAAACTCGAGGAAAACAAGAAAACAAAAAAACTCGAGAAAACCAAAAAACATGTTTCCAGAACTCTTCCAACATGGTGTTCCAAGGAGTTTCTAAACCATGTTTTTGTTTTTTTTGTTTTTTGGTTTTCTCGAGTTTTTTGGTTTTCCTCGAGTTTTTTGGTTTTTCATGTTTGCTCAAGATGTTTCACCCCTTTTGACCACCAAAAAAGTGCGCGGCCAAATCTGAATTTCTGCCACTCCTTTTGGCCACCAAAAAAAGGCGCGGCCAAATCTGCCACCCTTTTCCGCAAAAACCCTGGTAATGCGCTTGTTTGTGATTTTTGAGGCGTGCGCTCTTCTTCTGGGTCAGCCATGTCACTTGCACTTGATCTAACACACGCAGAGGGCAGAAATTGGCGGCAAGTGGCAGAAGGTGGCAGATTTGGCCGCACCCCTTTTTGGTGGTCAAAAGGGGTGGCAGAAATTGGCGGCAAGTGGCAGAAACCCCCTTTTTTGGTGGTCAAAAGGGGTGGCAGAAATTGGCGGCAAGTGGCAGAAAGGGGTGGCAGATTTGGTGGTCAAAAGGGGTGGCAGAAATTGGCGGCAAGTGGCAGAAAGGGGTGGCAGATTTGGCCGCCCCTTGGGGGTGCCGCCAAAATCTGCCACCCCTTTCTGCCACCTCTTTTGACCACGAAATTGGCCCTCAGGATGGCTTGAAACATGCTATGTCCATAATGGCCATTTCCTAACCATAAGCATTACGGGAAGGCCGTGATTTGTTTAGCTGATGGTTCCACAACAAACAAATCAAATCATAGTGTTCGTCGGCTTGTTTTTTGCCCTCTGATTTTGCAACGCTCCTTCCCAGTGGGGGAATCGACTGTGAGTCACTTATATACAAGAATTGCCAATGAATCCTGGCTTTGCGGTAAAACTGGAGTTTGATGCGCGCTTGGCAGGCGTGGGGGGTTAGCCACTTGCTGTGACTGTTGCCGCGTTTTAACGGCCAAATCGTGCGGGGCCACGGACAACGACTTAGCCTTGTTTAAGGCTGCCCCTCTGCCTCCCCTGCTTGCACAACCTCACATTACAAAGCTTGTGCCACCACTTCACTAATGCTGGTGTCGGAACAAACACCGCTAGCCAGAAACTGCAAATGTCTTATTGCATCGTGTTGTGCTCAAAAAAGGCTTCACGAGCTCACAATTACTGGCACTCACCCTGCGGAGCAACAAAAACAATGTCGAAGCAATGGGGCCCACGCAAGCGACCCTCCAAATCCGCTTTTGCCTGGACATTGTAGGCCTTGAGAAGGGGAGGGGCGTTGATAAACCAGGGCAGTCATTGATCACTGTAAACATCGGAGGCTTGGGATTCGGGTGCCTGGAAATGCCAACTTAACGCGGGTTCCTGACGCCCATTTCGGGCATGTGCCTGGGCCAGCTCGCGAGGCCCAAGCGTGAGGTTGCCAGCAACAAAATGAGCCAAACGTGTAGCAGGCTTGAGGACTACCATATCCCGAGACAGAAGTGTAAACACCGCAGTCGTGTTGTTTGCCGAACAACCGACAACCTGGAAGTGGGCGCCCAGTGCAGCACAAAAACTTAGGTGACATACCAACGCGTTTGGATTAACAAAACATGACGCTTGGTAAACAACCAGCAGCGGAGTGTCAGAGACGGCGAGAAAACCAATAACAGGGCAACCAAACAGCACCCCGGCTCAAGCCTTCAGGCACCTGCGCCCACTGCTGCAAAGGGCTAGGTGGCGGGTGGCCATCCTGAGCAACAGGGCAAAGCTCCCACAAGACTCCTGAGCAACAATACCATATGGGATAATCAACATGTGACGCAGCCTCTTGGACAGGCTTTTGTGATTTTGCGCGCGCGGATTTAGAGAGTCTCCTTGATGCCCGCCAAACACAAAGCAAAGCCGTAGCTTGGCGGACCCTTGCAGCCACAGTTTGTTGCCATCTCTGCGGAACGCCAGCGCTGGCCGCCCTTGCATCTAAAACGCATTTTGCGACAGAGCTGGTGAACTGATCTGGCTATCTAGTTGGCAAGTTCATTTGCGGGTATTGTCGCCCATCATTTTCGTTCACCGCAGGCCGGAGTAGAGTGGAGTCAAGCCTAAGCTAGTTTGCTAGTGTGTTCGGCCAGCTAGTGACCTGGGCTCCGCTTTCTGGGTAAGATAGATTCAATTGGTACCTGTAAACCAACCTCACATGTTAAGCAGTTGACCCAGCAGCTACGCATCTTTTGAGCCAACGTGAAGCGTTTGCGACGGATGCAAACCACAAATCTTTAGCTTCGACACCCCCCTGTTGAAAAGCAGCCTCGCAATTAGACGCAAAGGGGAATGGAGGGGTCCAAGCAATATGGAAAAGGTGTTGCTGTTATTGCTGTCTTTGAGAGCCAAGTAGCGCGCCAACTTTACACCGCGTAGGGATCGATCGACCTTGCGGGCGTCGTGAACGCGTGGACTGCGCCCGCATGAAATATCCGTGAAGCCATTCGTTCCACTCCAGCTGTCTTGCTTCCATCCCCCGTGGGACGCCCTACCCGGCGCGTGGGCTGATTGATGTTGTCATCTCTGTACGCCATGTGGTAGCGATCCAGCAAATCACTAGTATCTACTCAGGGGTCTGCGTCCACGAAAAGAAGGAGTACTGCAAACCTGGCGCGTAGAGGCATCATCCCAGATCAGTTCTCAGGCAAAACGCGGACGAAGCCTTGCTTGCCTGCGCCTTCTCAAGATGATTCCCTCATAGCCACCCTGAATTAAAGGGCTAGAGCCGAGCTCTACAAAAAGCACTGTAACTGAGTGAACTTCTGTTTCTAACCCTCTTGAGGAAGTTTGCTACCTTTCAAATCTTGTAGCACGCCTCAAAGATCCTACCGAACCTTGTCACCACGCTCCTTGGCTTCTGTGATGATCCTATTCTTTGCCTTTGCTTTCTCCCAGGCCCCTTTTCCGGAAATTTCCCCTTCCTTGCCAAGGGCATTCCGGAGCGCAGCCTGTGCTTCTTCGGCTTTTGGCAGCGACTGCGCTGAACAATTCAAGAGCTGCGTCCAACTCAATGCGTCTAGTTCTCTGCCTCATCAGCTCACGCAACGCCTTGGGCCTCCGTCACTCCTTCAGCTTGTCGCGTTCGGGAAAAACGGGACTGGCAGGCGCCACGTTGCCGGTCGCATGAGCTGGCTTGCTGGACGCAGCGTCTGGGTCGGTGGACATTGCTTCGGACACAAGTGCGGACTCAACAGCTGCCCTAATTACTAATTCTCTGCCCCAGCGCGCAATCTTTCCTCATTCAATGCTTCAAAGCGTCACCCACAAATCGGAAAGAATGCCGGGTGGGCTTTTGGAGTCTGACAACGATGTCCGTCAGTGGATCTTTCGCCTCGCTTGTGAACGGCGCCGCGCTCGGCGCTCGGCTAGCGCGGGGTCGATCCTGGCCGATGCGCCGGCAAGCAGGGAATGGCCGTCGGGCCCCTAAGCAGCTTCACACGCTTCGGGTCGCTGCACCACAAGGGACGCGTGCTTGATGGATGGGATAATCCAGCGCTTCAAGCTTTGCAGGTCTCGCCTACAGAATTGTCAGCTCTTGCGCGACTATTCCACAACAGGACCCTAGGCTCCGCATGGAATCTCGATCTCGTCAAACGTCTTGTTGAAACGGAGAAGCCGCGGCAAGTCACTCCCAACAGCAGCAAGTTGTTTCTTGCCGTCGCATGGCCCGGGGTAGCGTGGGGGCCACATTGACAAGGGTGACGGTATCCTATTGAACGAGATTGGCTCGCGCTTTCTCGGGGAGATGTCGAATTTCACACTCGGCCAACGACTTGGGCAAATCTACATAATAATGGCTGTCTGACCACGGTACCTGGTTCTTCGATGGTAGATTTCAATTCGCGGGCGTTGACCATATAGATAACCTCATCACGGGCTGCAATGAGACGCTGCAGCCCCGCAACGGGCTGCTCCGTGCGTTTGACTCGTTGAGGAGCATCCTTGACAACAAGCACGCGCCGGTATGGGCGCGCGTGGTTGCGGTCTGGCGGGGCGCCCCGGCTTCGGACCGGATTGCATTATTCCCGCAGCTGGGTTGAACTACTACAAGAAAATGTGTAGACTTCTAAAGCTAACATACTGTTTTTTCGACCGACGCAAACTACAAAAGTGCCCCTTTAGTTTCAACCGATTTCAAGACTAGCTCAGTCGACCGTCACTATTGTTGGTCGTCAGCTGGTTAGTGCCAGTTGCATAGCGCGGTAGCTAGCCAATTAGTCAGCGTGTCAGTTGTGGAAAACTGGCTTGTAGGACGCAAGTCTTCGCGCTCTCTTGCCAAGATACCCAGCCAAGAGGGTTGCGCGCCAGGATCGGATAGTCCAGACCTGGGGTTCCAGCTCAAATTTATCCGGCCTGCGCTCGGGGCTTGGCTGGGGCCCACGCCATTTGAGAGCAATCCGCCTGTGAAAGCCGGCAAGACAACCAACGGAAACGCATCCATGTTTGGGTGTCATGTCAGTTTTCCTTTAGACATGCTTGGCACCACCGCTGAAGTTTGTGCGGAACTAAAGTGCGCAGAAAAAAATCAAATTCAGATGGGTTACGCAACTTCGAGCCAAGCTGCTGGTCATCCCCGACACTGGCAAGGAAGACCCAGGAAAGGGGTTCTCGGTCAGCGCCTCAGAATGGCTGAACAACGTGGCTCTTCAAAACCTATTAAAGCGACGTCAGCCAAAGTGTGAGTGTGTGTACTTAGTAGTGGAAGGCCACGCCTAGCAATATATTGCTTCAAAAGTCCAGCCCCCACCCTAGGTTTTTTTCACGTTTTCAATGCACAAACAACTTCACCCCCCTCGGGCAGAACCTATTTTTCTACTAAATCAAAGCAGGCACCGCAATATGTTCTTTTCATCTCCCAAAATCAAAAGAACATACCAACACGATTTTTCTACATCATTTTTTCATTTGTCTATGCATAAATGATTTTAGATGATTTTTATATAAGTCTTCTCTAATGTTTTTTACATATGGCACCCTCAATCGCTTTTACAGGGTGTAATTCTTCCTCTCGTGCCTTAATTAAGATTTCGTAAGTGCTTCAGCGTTTCTTCGTGTTTTGCTTTCCTCGCACTTTTTATCATGCATTTACACACTTCGCATTCTGTTTCTTTTTTGCTTGCCTCTCGTTTTTGAGCTAAACATTTGTCGCATGATATTTTCCCCTCTTTGAATTCACTTATTATCATATTTTCCTACATCTCGGGCATCTTTTCAGTTCGCTTTCCATTGCCGTATAATGCCCTTTTTTCTTTACATATGTTAGGGCAGAAAATACTTATTTATGAAAAACGTCCCCTCCTTCGTTTCATCACTTTTATCATATATTTTAATAGGCGTGGTCCTCCTTGTAGGATTTTATCTTCAATATATATATATAACGCTATACTTACATTATAATTATAACATATAAGGGTATAAATGTTATTATAGTATGGTTATGAAATTAATAATAGCTACCAACACTTTCATTATCGCTAACTTCTTCTTCGCTTTTGTAGAAGTCTTCAGTGCCTAATATATGATAACACCGGGTATGCCATTCTGCTTCTGTTCTAAATTGCATCATTGATAAAAGTGCTCTCATAGCGTGATAATATTGACTTGTCAGTATTTGTCTATCATTAATGTTCATATCATCAATATTATTAATAAACCATAGATGCTTAAACTTATATTCAATATTAAATATGCAAGAATAATCGTAAAATGTTTTTAATTCTAAGTATATTTCATATTCAGGTTTTTTACCATCTAAATATTCAGTCAAAGACATTATCCAGAATGGATTTCTTTTTACCTTTTCCCAAGTTGGAAAAGGGTGTTTAATGATATCGTTATACCTGTAAGGACATATATCCTAACAGTTATACGACATAATATTCAATCTAATTTCTAATGGTAAATTGTTAAGTTCCATTTCTATTATAATATATATAGTGTTTATTTCTTTAAATACCTTTTTACAAGAAATAAGAATAAATATTGAAATATAATTATAACAAATAATATACTACATGTTATTATTATACTACGATTATAATTTCAGTTCAGGATAACTATTTAATTGATATATCTTACCTCTTTCATACATCATTTAAAAAATATTAATATCTATCACCATATTTTTAACATTAAACTTTTCACTTTCAATATATGATTGAATGACTTTTTACATCAAACCCTTCCTTTTTATAATAAATCAATGCCCATAATATGTAGCTAATAATTTCATACTTTTCTTACTGATTTCAGGAAATGCTGTAACATAATCCTAAGGTGGTATTTCATACACAGTTAAAAATATCAAAATGTCATCTTCAACATTTCTTTCATTAAACCTTTTAATGTTCAAATTATATTCGATTGCTTCTTGGAAATATCTCCATTCCTGACAAATTTTACATTCATCTTCTTTACCCAAAGAATAATCAATAATATTATTAATTATTTCATTAGGAAAATTCGTTTTGTATAACTCCATATTTTCTTTTTTGAAGTGGCAACAGTCGTGGCATTTCTTATTGATATAACTGTTGATTTCGGTTTCCACCATTTCTATTATAATATATATAGTTGTAATTTATTTAAATATGATTTACAAGAAATAGAATGAAAATATTGAAATATAATTATAACATATATTATTTTACATGTTACTATTATAGTATGATTATAGCTTAAATTCAAGATAATAAGTTAATTGATGACTATTAAATTGTGTATATATCTTACCTCTTTCATACATCATTTTCATACTAATATTAACAGCTCTCACGGTATTTTTCACATTAAATTTTTTTGCTTTCAATATATGATTTAATGTCTTCTTTTACATCGCACCCTTCTCTTCTACGATATAACAATATCCATAAAATGTGGTCAATCAGCTCATTCTTTTTCTTACTGATTTTGAGAAATGCTCTAACATAACTATAAGGTGGTCTTTCATACACAGTTAAAATGTCAAAATTTCATCTTCAACATGTCTATTATTTCTTCTTTTCAGATTTAAATGACATCTGATTAATTCTTGGTTATCTCTCCATTCCTGACAAATTTTACATTCATCTTCTTTACCCAAAGAATAATCAATAATATTATTAACTATTCCATTAGGTAAATTCATTTTGTATAATTCCATATTTTCTTTTTTGAGGCGGCAACAGTCGTGGCATTTCTTATTGATATAACTGTTGATTTCGGCTTCCACCATTTCCATTATAATATATATAGTTTTTATTTCTTTAAATACTTTTTCCAGGAAATAAATTTATACTTTTAAGAACTCATGTCTCAAAAATGCACTGTCATAATTTTCAATATAACAATATTCCTGTCCTAACTTCTTTTCAATCTTTGCTATTTTGTAGGTTTGTTTAGTCCATACTCCTACTCTCTCCTTTTCATTTGGTCTCCTTTTCCTGAATATCTTAACTTCATTTCCTACATTTAAATCTGGATAAACTCTATTTCTTTTGGCTTTCATACCTAAGTTTAAACTCACTTCTAATTGATGTTTAGGCTTTCTTGCTTCTGACGGTGTTAAGCCGTGCGAAGTGTGCTTTATTCCATTGTTATAAGTTAATATAATCTCGTGTGTGTAGTCTGTCCATTGAATAGCCTTTCCTTTTTTCTCATCGTTTTCAACCCTCTTATACAAGCTATCTTTAAACGTCCTTATCGCCCTCTCCGCGAATGCTGGGTGACCTCTGGTTCTGTGCAGCTCTATTTTTCACCCTTCAAAAAATCTACAACACTTTGATTATTATAAGCTCCTTCATCGTCAATATAAATTAGTTTGGGCTTTCCATCCACTTTTTTAATACATTCCATCAGTCCTGCTAAAATGTCCGCAGGCTGTTTTGACATAAGCGGGACAACAACCATATACTTAGAAAATATGTCAATACACATCATACCAACTTCCCATTAATGGAAAATAAATCAAATTGAAACTCATAATATGCGTTAGGAGCTACAAATGAATTCTGCCCTCTCGGTTTTAGCTTTCTGTTCTACATTCTTCCTAAAAAACTCATTAATATCGTTTATAGTTATTGTGTTCTCCTTTTTCCTTGCTTCTTGTAAAGTGCGGTTCTTTGGCCCGAATCCTCCCTTATCATCATAAACAGTATTAATAATATCTTGCTTAGATGCCAAATAGAACAAGATAGATATTATTTTTTCCGGCGATTACAGTTTAAACAATAAGATATACAGTTTTCTTTATGATGGGCATAATCGTTGTTTATTCTTTGGGCTGTCATATTACTATTTATTACTCCATTACTTATTTCTATGTCAAATGAACTGCATTTATTACATCTGGTATTAAGCCTGTCAAATAACCATTTGACATCAATATATTTTTTGTTGTCAATTTCTCTCTCTGCTTTCATGTCTTGTAATTTATACTGTTTAATCTTATGTTCTAAATATCTGGTTACTTGTGCTTCATTTAAATCAGTATCATCTATGTCTGCTTTGAAAAACGTGACTTTATTGATATCTCTGCACCTTGTAATCGCTGTCCAAATCCACTCACGGCTGACCAAATGTGATTTATCACATTCGTGTATAGTAATGCTTTTATCTACAGAAGCCCCTTGACACGAATGACATGTAGCACAATACGCATGTATAAAGTGCTTGTCTAAAGTCGCGGTGTTTGTCATGAATATAGTTTTACTTTTGATAATTTGGATTTCTACTTTCCAATCATCAATACTAATAATTTCATAAGTAATACTTACATTAAACACCTGCCCCATTTCCTTTTTATAAACTCTGCGTATCACATGCTCTCCAATTTCATATTTATCTGTCTTTCCTAAATTATTTCTTACGGTTTTGCTCACCCATGTGCACCTAGCATTAGTATAGGCTATGTTATGCTCTCCTTCCATGATGTCGCTTGTAGTTTCAAAATGTTTATTTACTATTTCCTTAAAGTGCAGTTTACTTTCCCAAATGTCATTATATATATCATTCAAATTAATTTTATCTTATTCTGTCTTAAGTCTCTTAGATATCTTAAGGTAAATCTTATATGTAAATATTTGATTAAGACAGTTGTTTAAATATGTCTCGTGGTCTTGGGTGTTAGTTAAATCAGCTATAGGTTTCAACTGCTTCCCGTCAGCAGTTCCTATAATTATCTTCTCTGGGTGCGTATCCTTAAACTCCCTAACTCTGTTCAAAGTATAGTTACCCGCCATACCTAGCTCATCAAACACAATACAACTATAATCAGAATGGTCAAATGTCGGTAGTCTTTCTCCAGCTTCTATTGGGACGCTAAAAAATTTGTTATGTTATGGCGTCGGCTTCGGTTTCTTGCTTCTGCTTGTTCTTAGGACATACGAATAACACATTATAAAATAGATTTTTTATATATTCGCCTATATAACTCTTGCCGCTTCCAGCCAGTCTTGCTTTTATCAACACCGGATTACACGCCACAATTTGCTCACAAATGCTTTTGGTGTCGTATTCGTCTTTAACACGAATTTTTACATTATTGTAAGTCGGAATTTCTGATAACTCATTAACCTTAATTTTGTGTATATCGCTTGGTGGTGATACTTGTTTATTATCTTCAGCTCTCCATCCTCCCCTTTTGGTTGAAAACTTAATCAATGTTTTGGCCTTGTCAGTATTTTTCTTATCAATAATGAAGGCATCAGTTTTAACACTATGCACATTGATATTGTTGTTTTTCAATGTTTTAGAATCTTTATGCATTTTAAAATTATGTCGTTGCATGAGTAGTTCCTTAATATACCTAAAGCCATTGGTTATGTCTTTTTTATGTGTCATTGTCAATGTGTAATATTTGATTTCTGATTCTTTCTCAACGTTTTTGATATCGTATTTTTTACCATCTATAATTTTAGAACATTCACGACAATGATGAGATAATACATATTATTTTTCCAAAATTTATATGTACCATCATTAGAATTCCGGTACCTATCATCATCATTATCACGAGCCTTAAATTCTAAAACCAATCCCTCGCCTATGTTCCTTTCCAATTCTTGAATATATTCATCTGTCGTCTGTGTCAAAACCTTATCACCATAAAAGCCACTAATCTTATTAATTCTTCCCCCATACAGATTTTGATGATACAACGCTTCACTTAATGTATCAAATACTAAACTCTCTGAGACTTGTTAGTTCCCTTTTCTAACAATCCGATATTTACATTTGAAATCAACTTCTTAACCTTGATGTCTTCACCTACATTATTTGATATGTTAGTCTTCCATAGGTTCTCAACTATACTTTTATAATCTACTTCATAAATCGAAGAATGCTTTTTAAAATATAAAGTTTCGACTTCGTCAATAAACTCTCCTAAAAACATGCCATATATTAAATTATATTGTTTATTAAAAAATAATGATGTTTGTTTCCCAGTAGACTTAACTAAGAATAAACATAAGTCTCCCATGTTATTAAAATCATGTTTACCACAATCATAAGGCATCCAAATGTCAAATTGTTTAAACACTGGAATTTTTACGATTTTAGTTAAATTATGTGTGTATGCTTTGTTCTGGTCAATCTCTATATGTAATTCATTGCTATGACAAAAGCAATGAAATTTACCAGCGGGTGCTACTGTCCTGCATCTGTTTAAAATGTCTACATCAATGTCATTATAAAAAGATTTATGCAGTGGATTAAACAATGATTTATTGAATTCAAACATCGCTCTTGACACCCTATTCTAGGTGTCTTGAGTTTCTACTGTTATACTTGCATTGAAGGCATCAATCAATTTTTGTGTTTCTATCCTGTCTGTAATTATTCTTTTCTTAATCTTGAATTGAAACATCAGCTCCGAAATGATACACGCACTAAATTTAATTTTCGGGTCATATCCCGCCTGCTTTGCTTGATAATACATTTTCGCCAAACCATTGCGTGTATATATCATTGTGTATTCGTCCTGTTCGGTGTGTTTTAATATGTCGTCCAGATTTTCAATCATGATGCATTTAATGGGTTCCTCTCTATCATTTAAATAAAAGTCGGTAGAAGCATTAACATTGACATTACACTCTTTCTTTATTCCTAAATTTGATTTCAATTGTTTCAAGTCCTTGTTTAATGTATATATATGGTCATTCTTTATTAATGCGTAGAATGTTTTAATGTTATGGTTTCTTTTTGGTGGGTCAAATGTAAAATTTAATTACCCACAATATCGAAAATTCTGGCGGAGATGGCAAACTCTTTAAATACCTTGTTCATGTCTTCTATTGAAGCACCATGGTTATTGAATTCCTCGTCTGTTTTGTCTATGAGTTTCAAAATACCCTCTCTGGTCATCTTCTTCATGTTCTTCTCTTGTCCATAAAAATCATTCAATGTGCCAATCCAACATTCGATTTCAACATAATGCTTTACCTTAATGGCTTCCTCAAAAGTGCAATATTCTGGGTCGAGTTCTGTTTCTATATATCTATGAAAAATACCAATGTTATTGGCGTTTTTTAAGTTCTTTTTTTTAGGGTCATAATTCTTAATATCTCCTTCTACCGTGTCGGCCTCATAAATGACTACTGCATCTATATAGCGCTTCTGTCTCTTGTAATGCTCGGCGATGTCGTCATCTTGCGCCAGTGTTTTAATAACCTTCTTAAAAAGGTTTTTGTCATGCAGTCTAAAATTCTCTTCTTGATTAACTCATCTATCCATCTTCCAGTCTTCGCCCCCGCATACTTATCATCAAAATGCATGGGATAATGTGTCCTGCCTTCCATGTCTTTAAACGATGCTTTCACGTTATATGATGCATATCCACTCATAGTATAGAACCGAAAACTGATTGTGTAATCTCTGGGTTTTGTTTTGTGCCCTCTTGTTATGTTCTCCTGTTTGTTCTTTTTCATTCTTTCGCTTAGTGGTTCTCTCTCTTCATATGTGTTCATAACCTGGTCGTACTTTTGATTTTCCTTGCTCTTTTCGTCCTCTGATTTTGCCTTTATGAAATCATTAACAATCTTCTCCGCTGTTGTGTATTGTGATATTTTCCTGTCGGTGTCTAACCCTATAATGTCTCTAACCTTTGCCATTTGTTGTGTTGATAAATTCCCCTTGTTCCTTTCGAGTTTGCTTTTCTAAAGCGTTAATATTTCTCTTTACAGCTTTTGATGTCATAATAATATTTATATTATATGTTTTATAGTGTCAATATTTCTTTAAATGCGTTTTTCTTGAAATGTTGTTTAATAATAATTTATACTATATATTTATATTTTATGTAAAACTTATTTAAAGAAATACTGCGTTAATAATATATTAACAGAATGCCCAGATTATCAAAATATCATGATGTTACTAAGGACTTGGGCCCGGATGACTACACAATGGAAGAGACACAAAAACAGATGGCTACATACAACCGCTTGTGTTATCTTAAGAACCTACAAAAAGAAGGATGGATGGAAAATAAAATTGAACAAAGCAAAAAGGCATATCGTCAGAAAGCCATAAAAAAATACATAGAAAAACAAACTATAGATATTGATGAAATTAAAAACCCTCAAGAACTACTTGACAAGCTCGCAAAATGAAATACTTAATAATATTATGTTGTTTAATATTAATAATTATTTAGATTTTTTCTTTTTCACTAATTTAGTTTCCAAATATTCTACGCGATGGATTTGTTTTGATAAAGCATCCCAACTAATACAAGCCATTCTGTCATAGCACATTGTTAAGTATTCTCCTGTGTCATTTACAAGAATATATTTAGGATTTGTGTATTGGTGAACATCTTGAGCAATCCATCCTAATTCAGTCTTTTTAGTTTTGTGATTTTTACATGTTTACCATCTTATTTTTACCATGTTTAAAGTATCATCTTCTACATCTTCTATATTTATCTTTCAGTCTCTTATCACTACTTAAATTAAATCCACTGAATGATGAAAATTGTGTGACGTCCAATTGTAAATGTTTAGTGCCAGCAATATAACTATCAATAGTTCTTGATGCTTCTAATCTTAAAACAGCATCACTATTTAAATGTCTCAAATTGATTTTATGAGCAATTCCAAAAGTCATATCACCGTCAATAGTCCAGCCACCTCGTAATTCGCTATTACTTCCACGATTCAAAATAATTTTATTATCAGCATATGTTGCAGATAATCCAACAACCAAATTAATAGAGTTTGAAGTGTTGCTATTCCTGATTATTAAATCATTTGTATCGAGATACATTTCAGCATTATCACTTATTAGTTTTGATGTGTTGCCAAATTGAACATTGCCACTCGGTGAATTTTGTAATAATAAAGTATTTCCTGACACACACTGAACTTGGTTGACTTCAACTTTCTTACCAGAAACCATTGTTAAATCGCCGTTTGTATACACATCACCTAATACGTCAACTGGTTTATTGAATATGGTTTTTGATACAGCACCGTCGCACATAAAGTATTGGTTAGGAGAATTTGTAACATCGCCAATCATACAAGCAACAAAATTAGGATGATGAACATAAAAACCTTCAGTTGCCGCGGGTGTGTGTGTGTTTCTAAATATGGAGTTAATGCATTGTCTAAATTATCAATTTTAATTTGAATATCTGTTGAAAATTCAATATTTGTAAATAAATTGCCTTTCATATAAACAGCACCTTCAAAATATGATGTTCCGTGTGCTTGAGCAAAATTGTATGAAGTATGAACACTACCGTTGATCGTAATTCTTGAAGCATTATTAGGTCTTCCAATAATGACATCTCCTGTATTCCATCCTAACCATAATCTATAAGGTGTAGCACCTGTTAAACCTTGATACGAGTCCAACTGACAACCTCTTCTAAATTCTAAGCGTTGGTTACTTACAGCATCTTGAATTCTAAAAATTGGATTAGTATTATCTGTTAAACTAATTATTAATGGAGAGTTTACTGTTTGTGCAGTTGTGATTGTTTTATCTAACTTTTGTAAATCTGCTGATATTAAACTATTAACCGTACTTGAATTTTCAGTTATTAATATATCTTGTGTAGTGTTGTCTGATATGATTGAAGCAAATCTGTTGATACATCTGCTTGAATAGTTGTTTTTTCGGCTGTAGTCCAAGAACCACCCGCTCCTGCTTGTAAATCTGCTATATCTGTTAAAATCGTTGATATTGTGTTTCCGTGTCCTGTTATTAGTGAAGAGTTTGAACTTATGTTATTGAAGTTTGAAGTGATTGTATTATTGGAATTTCCTACTAAGAATGTATTAGAACTAATAGTATTGAAGTTTGATGTTATTGTAGCATTTAAACTACTGAATAAATCTGTATTTGAACTACCGTTATTAAAATTAGTATCAAGTTTTATGACATTTGATGTTATTGTTGGTAGTATTGAAGTTATTGTAAGTCCGTAGGCAGTAGTATTATTAAAATTACTTGTGATTGTTATATTTTGATTACTTTGCTCGTTAAACATCGTTGTTGAGGTAGCATTTAATTCAGTAATATCTAAAATATTGGCATCTATCTTATTTTCTGTGCTAAAATAAAAGCATCTACTTCTTCAGTAGTATAACCGCAGCCTAATGACCCTGCTGTATCTGCTAATTCTTGCTTTGTAGCATAAACACTGCTTAAGGTTGATGGTTCTGTTGAGTTTTTTAATACTAATTCACTTGCTATAGTTCTGCTTGAGCCATCCAATGATAACGTTGAAAACATAACTATTATATAGTAGGTTATAAAATAATTATATTCTATCTTTTTTTCCTCTTGAACCAAATATACCTTTATTTAATGCATTGTATTTTTATTGCTTCTGTCTCAAATATTCATTTTGCAATAAGTAGTAGTGCTGTGCTATATTTTGTAGCGGGTTTGGAGGCGGTTGTGGTTGCATTCTTCTTGGGGGTGGTGTGTTCGCTATTATATTATTTGTTACTGGTTGTTGTGGAACATGTTGCTCTTCTTCGTTGTGCGCTACTTCGTGACGCGCCACTTCGTTGTATTCTACCTTTTGGGGTTTTGCTATTGGAACTGCTTTTGGTTTAGGTTTTATAGGTTTAGTTTCTAATGGTCCTTGGCAATTGCGTTCGTGGCTGTATCTGTATGATTTTAGTGTTAAAGTTTTGGCACATTTTGGACAGGTTATTTTCTTTTCACTGCGTGCTTGAGTTTTTGAGTTGTTTTTCAATGGCTCTACAGGTTTTATTTCTTGTGTTGGTTCTATTATTGGTTCTGCCTTTGGTGCTTCTTCTTCAATTGGTGGTAATTCATTTACTGGCTCGTCTGCTTCAATTGTATTAGTAATTTCAGGTTCAACTTCTGGCATATATGATATATTAAATATGTGTCGATATGTTTTATATATTTTGTCTATATGGACAAACTGAGAAATATAAATAGTATTAATTTAATATGCTTATTTTTATTGTTAATATGTTTAAGATGAATATTTCTATATTTTTAATATTTTTACTATTATTAATTTGATATTTTAATTTTAAAATTAATAATCTGGTATTTTTAACATTATTAATTTGATATTTTTAGTTTTAATACTATTAATTTGATATTTTTTTCATATTTTTAATATTATTAATTGATATTTTTAATAGGATTAATATTTAGGGGTTTATTCAATTATCTAATTGAAAGAGAATACTACAAGAAATTGGAACGCCGTGAAAATCAACTAATTCGTTTCTTGAAGTTGTTATTCTATAGTGTAGTCTCTTAATATTTTTAACACCTACATCAAGAAAATCTGCATATATGGGCGCTGTAAAATCTGTTATAACTCCAAGTTGCTGATTGATTTGAACTTCTTTAATTACTGAACTGCTGAATTTATTAGGTGCTGAATATTTATAATCGCTTAGTTGAGGACAATTTATGTATATATTCTGAAAAGGAACTAAATTAAAATAGCCACTTAGCCAAGATGTTGCAGGTTCGTAGGCAATATAATTACTTAGTAAATAATTAATAGATTTTTGCCTTAAATTGTCATATTCAAACTGTCCTCTGTCCCATTTGTCATTTACATAAGTTTCTAATTCTTCATCTGTAAGTATTTTGATTTTGTAAGTTAGGGGGTCATTTAATTTAAGTTCCGTTTTGCGTTCGCTTTGTCCATTAACTGTTAAGAATAAGTCAGGTGCAATATCATTAAATGCCGCGTTTAATTCTGATTGTCTAAATGGTAATTGATTGGCATAATAAATTTCACCGGATACATCAACGGCAGTGCTTCTTAATAAGACATTGGAACTATTATACAACACAATATAGAAGCGTTCGTAAAACCCTTTCTCTGTTGTATAAAACGGAGTGCTAAATGAACACTCTGTCACGAACATTTTTGTTCTTGGTGGAATTTCAAAGTTTTGGTCAAGTTCTATAATAAAATCGCTGGTAGAATTGCTTTCTGATAATCTGTGAGCACTATCAACATAGATTGTTTTATATGTTAGTCTGTCACTCATAAATATAATATACAATAGAAATTATAATACAATTTTATTATTATATAATAGGAAGACAATTACTATTAGGTGCTATTGAAGGCAGGACACCTACACAAATAATGGCAGGTGTAGCAAGTGATAAAGCATATACAGCAGGTAAGGATTTAATAGAAGATGTATTTTTTAATCATAAAAAGACATTCGAAAACAAAATAGGAGGTTTCAATAAACATTTTGATAAGCAGATAATGAAACATAAAACACGCTATGCTGAAGAAATCAATGTTCAAAATAAAAATAAAATCGATGATGTCAAGGGTTTAGACGCAGCCTATTCAAATGTGAATGGAATAACAAGAATAGGCAACACATTATATATTGGCGGCACTGGTGCTAAAACGGGACTAAATCACAAAGTCAATGATGTCATTGCAGATTTGTTTTTTATTCCTACTCATAATGTTCAATTAGGCGAAAGATAAAAAGACGCAATGGAAGAATTAAGCAAAAATCCAGATGTGAATAGAATTGTTGGTCACAGTTTGGGCAGTTCCGTTGTTCAAGAAATCAACAACAGACACGGAAACAAATATGCCACTACTGTTTATTCATCACCTTTGGTATCAGGGATTCATCAACAGAAAAACCCGCGACACTTACGATTTAAAAACAAGAATGACCCTATAGCAATATTAGACGATGCCGCGATTACTGCTGATATTGGTTCAGTAAATGTGTTAGAAAACCACGGTTCTCAAAATTGGAAAGGAAATGGACTTACTACAATAAATCCTACTACTGATATTTCTAATGGTTTCAATCCTAATTCAACACCAGAACAATAAAATATCAATAATATTAATAATAATGTATAGAAACAAAGACAAAAACAAAATTCCATTAGAGGAGAAACTGACAAAAGAACCTACAAAATACGATAAACAATATAAAAAATAGATTATGATACTTTCAAAGATATAGTTGGTACAAAAAGTAGTTATCTAATAAATACTATAAAATACAACTTCAAATAATTCTACTACAATGCTTCCACATAAGAAGAATATAAATAATAAACAATAAAATCTAAGTTTATCATATATATAAGTAATGGATAATATAACTGCAGAAAGTGAACCTAAATGATTAACTCGTTAAATTCTGGACTTCCAGAAACAGCACAATACATCACAGACAGAAGACACGTTAATTATTTTCCATCAGGCAGTAATGTTTACAAGCCAAAGGCAGGAAACAAATATATTAGATTTCATATGTCAGGAGAAGACAACACATATTGATTTATCAAGTATTCGTTTATTTGCAAATCTTCAAAACACTGACGGAACACGAAGTCATTTTTTACGACCGTTAGGTAATTTGTCATCCTTCTTCAGTCGTTATAGATGCACTGTAGGCGGGCAACAAGTTCAAGATATTATTGAATACAATAGGCACTGTGAATTGTATAATTCTTTTCAAAGTCAAGATGCCCGAGATATGGACGATTTAGAAAGTAGCGCTAATCCTCGTTGGGATGATGACTGGCGACATACATATGCTACTGGACTGGCAGAAATGTTAGATGCTAATACACGAACTGACCCTACAGCAGACCGCGAGGCAGTTACATTTCCAACTACAAAAGACCATAACAATTGGGGAGATTTACCAGCACGATATACTCGCCATTCAGTTGCAGGAAGTCCTGGTGGCAGTTATATGAGATTAGGACATAAACCAGTATGCGGATTGGTAGAAAGCAATTATTATTTACCTCTTCGTTATGCACCACTTGAACTGGAATTTACAATTGTATCAGATGAACATATACCAGTAGTTACGCCTTTTGCCGGAACTGATGTCAACACTCAAAATGATGCCAAAGGTTGTTATTTCACAACCGGAGACACCAGCACCTCGTTCGAATGGAATAACGTAATCATTCGGGCTGAGTGCATTACTTTGGATCAGACGGTCAACAACAACATAGTAAAACATTTGTTAGAGGGTCAAAGCTTGAAATTAGTTTTTCCAATGTATCACACTATGACGCACTCATTCAACGCGGCAGGAAATCAAATTAACATGAATATTGTTAAATCCGCTTCTAAATTGAACGGTTGCTTCATTACACTATATCGCCCACCAAGAGCAGGTGTAGATGCTGATAATAATAATTACTACAGACACGATAATTATATTTACAAGCGATGGAATTACTTTTACAATCCTATGATTAATTCAAGAATCTTTGACGGTTTTAACCCAGATGCTGTGGATGGCGATGGTAATCTTACCCGTGCGCAATTCCGCGGTAAAGGCTTTCAAAATCCTGAATTAGATTTGACTTGGCAATTTCAAATTAATAATAAGAAGTATCCAGAGTTTGAATGTCAATCAATGGCAGAAACCGCCTATTATTTAAAACGAACCTTACACTATTTGAACCCTGACCAAGATGCCTTTAGTATTTCCTACAAGCGATTTAGAGAAGATAAATATGTACTTGGTATATCATTTGAGAAAATGCAAGACACCAATTTCACTGGCCAGAACACAAAACAAGGAGGCTTACTCGTTTTTAAATTGAAAGGGTCAAACAAGTCATTTACAACCGATGAAGATGTGCGAGAAATATGTTTAAGATTGCCGGACCAGGCAGACACTGAAACACATGTTTTGAATTAAATTAGTGAAAAATAGTGAAATAGTTTGTGAATCAAAATAGTGAATGAAATATTTAGTGAATCAAAATTGTGAATTGGGAAACATGGATTTGCAGTTTGTGATTTCAATTAGTGAATTGAGAATGTGGGTTCCCAGGTTTGTGAATTGCGTTTGTGATGTGCGTTGGGAGAGGCAATTGCCTACTGAACTCAGGCTACTGACCCAAGTTTGTTTGTGAGGAAGAGATACTGCTCAACTTTAACCAGCTGTCCGAACCAGCTTTCAACTTTCAGAGGCTTGGCAGAGCTTTGCTCATCGCAGCTGGGCCAAGGCCACATGCGCAAGCAGGCACGAGTACAAGCTCGGGTCTCACGAGAAGTCATTGGTCTAGTTAGAGTCTAGTTACAAGCTCAGGTCTCATGAGGGGTCTTACACTGTCACACAGTGCCCGGGCACTGCCGCAATGGACGACTCATGGCACGATGCGTTGCTGGAGTCAGCGCTGGCCGCCGGAGACCAGGTGCTTAGCGCAGCTGCGTCACGTCCTGCCTCCGACTTTGAACTAGAGGACGCGCTTGAATCAGGACCCCCAAGACCGCCAAGTGATAGTCCATGGTGGGCCAAAGTGTTGGTCAGCATCACAGAGAAGAAGCATGAACCGAAGCCGCTGTCTCGACGCATAAAGGCTATTTCAGGATGCACTGGGATGAGCTCAGAAAGCTTCATCCTGCAGGCCTGTTTTTTCCAATGAACAAATTGGCAGGTCCAATCTGACTGGCTGATTCGCCAGACCAAGGTAAATTAAACCGTTCTGGCACGACATTTCGTGACACTCAAAAGCTAGCCGCTAGCCACTTACTGTACCAAGTTGGTGAGTGACACTGGCCGATGGATGACCGTTGCTTGTTGCCCCTCGCCGGCCACATGTGCTGATTGCCCTTGTTGACCCGACTGGTTGTGACCAAAATGTGTTGTTTGGCTTACAGGTGCCATCAGGGTTCAGTCCAGAACATTGGAAACCCTGGTGTTAGGTAGGAAGTACAAGTGAGGTTACTCTAGCCACTTCAGATTTCGAGGTGCAACCAGGTTAGCTACGGTAGCCGTTGTTTGGGGTTTATCATAGTGTCACAAAACGGTCAACGCCACTGAATCATCATTCACAGCAGCCAAAGCCAGTGGCGCCATAGTGTTTGAAATAGTTTTAGAACCTTGCCCTCAGAGGCCCTCGGGGTGCCATTCACCATGATGAGCGCTTCAGATCCTCAGCTTTGCTGCAAAGATTTCGTCTTTGGGAACCATAGCAGTGGAAGGCCAACGCATTGGTTTCGAGGGCTGGTAGAACAAAGGCAGGGACATGGCTGCGTTCTGCATCCCTGGGCTGAGAAATGCGACCCCTCGCCCGAATGCGCAGACCTAGCTGTTTGTGGGACACCGTGCCACCCATATTCTACCCAACGATGTGGCCGCTTTGAAGTGGGTGCAGTTGAGAAACACAAAGAGTTCGACACTGCCATGACTGATTTCATGCTCTGGCTACAGAAGTTTGAGCCCAAAGCCCTGGTATTTGAGCAAGTTCCTGGCTTCAACATGCCCTTCAACACTCAAACCACCGAGACCCCGCTGCAAAGGTGCCCTTGCTGAAGATTTGCAACAAGTTGCAACGCATTATGTGATTCGTTGAACTGAGACTTCTCCTCGTGACAGGTCCTTGTGAGTAGAAATGCTGCCCAGGTTCTTGGAGCTGCTTGGACAGCGCCATTTTCACCACGGAGGCTATGGGCTTGTCAAGAAGAACCTTGATATGTCGCACTGGGTGCAGATTTCGCGGCCAAGGACTGTTTGCTTGCGCTGTTTTGTCATGGGTGGGCGATGTGTAATCGGTTGCCGGTCGCTGCTGCCAGCTGCCAGTGAAAACAAGTATTGGCTCGCCGCCTTTAATTCAGGTTCAGCTTTTGTGTCAGGTTCTTCGGCTAAAGGCCTTGGACCTTGGACCAAAGAGTTTGGGCCGTTTCTGAAGGTGGCTGACACACTTGCTGGCAACCACCTACCCACAGATTCAACCAGCAACCAACAGGTCCCAAAAGCAACATGCGGCAATCCACACAGTTTGTTGCCGCCATAGCCGCTATAGCCATAGAAAAGCGCCACCTGCCATGTTATGTGTGATTCTTGGGGTGAGTCCTGGGATGATTGCTTGGGTGCAGCAGAGCCTAGTGACCCGTGGGCAGCTTGGGATGGGTTGGAAGTTGACGACGAGATGCTCGATGAAGACCGCCTAGCCAGCGCCGCCAGTGCCAAAGCCACAGCAGCCACAGGTCGAGGAAGACCGCCTGGCACTTTTGGTAGCAAGCTAGCGCGGAACGCAGCGACCCTTCACCGGATTCTGAACAACTCGTTTTGAATGTTTCCTTGACAATTGTACACAATTGTTGTTTTCTGACTTCACAGGGCGTTCTTACCTTAGACTTATTTCCGACCTTACCTCTTTGTTATAGTGTTGTTTTAGTTATTGGGGAGAATTTTGTTTTGAAAGCTGAACCAAAGTTGTGACCATCAGTGGACTGTCTCTCACACACTGCGCAGCTTGTGACTGTGTGCCTTTGCAAGACCTAAGCAGTTAAGGAAGCGTGCGCTTGAAGAAGCTGGGGTGGACAAGCCAAGAGTCAGCGTTGTGCGGCCGCGCAGAGACCCTGCGCCTGGCAGCATAGAATATGCCCGGAAAGTGTTGGCAGATAAGCGGACTGCTGAGCAGCAGCAGCAGCAGCCGCACCACATATCCACGGCGCGTGCTGCCAGTGACCAGCCTCAGCCACCCCACCAAATGGATTTGTACAGCTCTCACTCAAGCATTTGGGATACACTTGCGTTCACTGGAACCTTGTTGCAACAAGTGATTTGCCAGGCCTCGCAGCATTCGTTTGCAGAGCAGACCGTTGAGGACCGCTCCAACACACAAGCTGCAAGAGCTTATTTATTCAAGAGCTTAGCTTCAATGACGAACCAAGCAGTCGTGCAAGTCATGAGCCAAGACGCTTCCAGCCGCAGCGAACCTAGTTTGAACTTGAAAGTGTCTTCTAGGATTGCCCAAGTTGCATCAGCCACAATCAACGCCTCAGGATTGCTTTGGGGCGGTCTTTTGAAAGCCATAGGGGCAAAAATCGACAGTGGCCAATTTTCTGCAATTTCTGTCATCAAGGCCGCCAGGTATGATGAGACTCCTCTCCGAGTGCGCTATTCTGATGATAACCGGGGGTCAGAAACTGCTACACATGGGAAAGTAATGCAGTCAGAGATGTCTCTCTGCATTTTGCTGAAGCATGGTCCTAGTGGGCGATTTTGGCTGGTGAAGGGCTATGTGCCCTGCACGTTGAAGCTACTTGATAGCACCACTGCAGAAACGACCAAGGCAGCAATTCTTGCCGACCGTGCACAAGTCCCCGGCCTCTCAAGCTTTTGTGACCGCTTCAAATTCAAACTGCAGTTGGCAACAGTTGACCGTTTCGCTGCCAACAAAAAGTGTGAGCGGAGCCTTCTGCACGACGCAGATGCTTCATGGTGTAAACTGACTCAATTCTGCAACATGCACATTGTGGCTCAGGTGCACCTGAAAACAACTGAGCATGTGTCCATGGACATCACTGGCTTAGTGAACACAGCGCTTGCGCAGCATGGTGCTGGAACGATGCACACATTACGTGATATACTCCGACAAATATTTCGTGATGATCTTACTGTCAGGTATGACACCCCGCCACAAGGGCGGGCAAAGCTGTACCGCGAGCAAATATTCGACCTGTATTTGCCGCTCCCTGATCATGTGCAAGACCTCTCTCAGGTAAGCTGCCGCACTCTGATCCGCAGATGTGTGCTTGGCAGCATGCTGAACGGTTCACTGGAGCAGGATGCCATCACGCATTACTGCCCATTCGGGTGCTGTGACTCATTCGAAAACTCACTAGACAAGTTCAGCAACTGGGTGACATGGTGCCTCTTGCCTCACAAAGCAGTTAGGTTTGCACGCAACAGGTGGACTGGCCAGAGTGAATCTGTTGCTTGGGCTGGCCTTTTGGCAAGCTGTCACAATTTATTGGCAAGGGTGATGACCAAATACACTGGGGTCCCTGGAAGTGTGCCTGCGGCCGTGCCAATTTCCTCAAAACCAGGTGAGGGGTGGGACTTCTTGCTCGACAAGACTTCAGTGCCTTTGGCAATCGGCAATTCAGTAGCAGCAGCAGAAGGTGGCAAGTGCACTTTCGGCTTTGAACAGCAAGAGCAAGAGCAAGAACCTCACGAAGCCAGTGAACAAAGGGCGCCGGGAGGAGACTCAACATCTTGGGCAGATCTGAACAAGGCTTTCAGGACAAAATGTGGCCGGTGGAGCTTGTCCCGGCCAGCTGGCCGTCTTGCAGTGCTGTCGCAAGTTATGAGTTTGACCGCCGGTGTTGTGAACAAAACCTTGCATGTGTCCAGCGCTAAGTGGGAGAAGGAACAGCAGTTACTTTTGGCTAGAGGCGAATCACGGTCATACCGTATGCTGGAATCAGCAACATGCCAAGACCTCAAAAAATTCTTTGAAGGGATCCTGAAACAGTTTGCCACACCGAGTGCCGGCATCCCTCATTGGGCCTGCAATTCATCACTCTTGAAGGTTCACTTCGCAATGCTTAGTCGAGCTGGTTGCAGCATGCATATGCTGGTTCGGCGGCCTCGGTCACAACAGCCTTACCTTCTGTTCAAAATGTTGCTGCTGGACAGCGCTGCTGTTGATTACAGGGCTTCCTCAGAATGCCTGGATGATGAGTTTGCTGTTGCGTTTCACGCAAGGTTCCCTGAGTGGAACGATGATGCCAAAGCAGCCCTCATAGCAGCAGCCCTTACCGTTGAAGTTGACATTTGTGCCATTGAAGCTAGACACGCTGCTACCCGACGAGTTGTGCTGCAAAAAAACATGCAATCGTGGGTCGGCCATGTTGCCGCAGTGTCAGCAGAGGTAGCTTGCAAGCAGGTTCAGCTACTTGAGCAGGATGTGTTGCCAAGCAGCGAGCAATTTGCCTCAGGGCTGCAGCGGCAGCAGAAGCAGCAGCGTCGCGCAAAGCCTGCCAAGCGAAGGGGAGGGGGCGGGGCATACAGAGCTTTCCTGCACACTTGCCACGCAGGACGTGCGTTTACTGCGCAGTCCATCCAAGATGCCACCAACGCTTTTCATGCCCTGCCTGACCACGAGCGTGCCATTTACGAGACTATGGGGTCTCAGGGAACCGTGGCGTGGCGTCATGGCTTCAAATCTTTTGGGGAAAAGGTGGAGGCTCCCAGCAGTTCCATCAACTTGGGCATGCGCGCGAGCCTTGCGGATGGCGCCATTGTTGCCTCGGATGTGGCAACATCAATGCCGCTCCTTCCCCTTGCTGTGAGGGACCTTGATATGGATGTCAAGAACACCCGCCGCGCGTTTCTTGAGCACAAAAAGAAAGCCAAGTTGAAGGAAGAGGAACAGGGCGAACTGCTGCAGAAGTTTCGCGCTTCTCTGACAAAGGATGCCCCAGCGCCCTTTGACAATGTGCGCCCGGAGTCAGTGTTTCCTGTCGTCTACGATGCTGGCGTTTCTGACCAGGTGGGGGCGCAGGTTTGCACAATGCACTGGTTTCCATCTAGCACGCACATAGCCTTTGCTTCTTGGCTGCCGTTAGTGTAGGGTTATGTCTGCCACGAAAGTGTAGGGCAATTTTTCAGACCGCAACTTTTTTCGGAGGTTCACTTGCTGAAGGGTTTTGAAAGGAGTCAGAAATCCACCGTTATGTCGGGAACGCGCTCCAGCCAATAGTATCTCCATAGATTCTAGATTCAAAATAGACTCCTTTGGGATGTGCATCTTCCAGAGATTCGACACATGCATTTCCATAGTCGTAGCAGGATGTCTTTCGAAGCAGCGCCTAGAATTTGCAATGACAAGTAGAAGTACCAGTGCCAAATGTCCAACTGTTCAGAGTCCATTCCTAACCAGCACTAGTTGCTTACATAGATCTTGCAAATGTTTTGTTTTCTTGTTTATAAACAAAGCGGAAACCGGACGACCTTGCAACGAGCAATATGTGGCTGGAGTATGTCTGGGCATGTGACCCTAGGCCCCTAGGCCCTATGTCAAGCATACGGGTATATCGGTATGTTTGACCCCACACTGTGCTTTGGGTGGTAGAAGGTCCTGGGTCCCAGTCACAGTCATAGTCCTACTGTTGGAACAAGTTCCAGCTTATGAGACAAACGCCATTCCCAACCCTTATGCCAGCTAAGGCAGCGCTGAGCGATGGCAACCAGGTAGCCAGAAGTATGGGTCTAAAGACCAAGCTGGAGGATGACTGGGCAAAGCGGTGCGGCATCATTCGCCATTGTGACCAGCCTCCAATAAAATTTGAAAAAGCCCGCTTGGCAGAGATGTATAGCCAGTCACCGTGCCAAAAGAAAGGCCTTTGCCATTGCAAGAACAGCCCAAAGCCTTTGCGACGCCGAGCCACTCACGCAGTCTGCTGTGAGCAGCGTGTAGCTTCCATCATGAGGAAGCAGTTCTGGTCCAGGAAGAAAGATGGTGTCGTCGAGAAAGCACCTGGACGTGTGTGTTTGGAGCAAGGCAGCCTTGTGCTTTGTTTTGCTGGAACACAACCAAGCAATCCAAGCTGCAATCCCACTTACAATTTCTATCACATCGGCTACCTCAACTTCAAGACGTTTGAGATGGCAACGTTGAAGCTGTGCACTGACATGCTCGATTGGCATTTGGCCTGTGACACAACCACTTCACTTGTGCAGCTTCAAGTGCCACATGATGAAGACCCTTTCAACACAATGGTTGATGCACTTCACCAGGAAGTTGATTTTCTTCTCAAGCAAGACATGTTCTTCCTGCAAATAGAATGCTCTGAGCAGGAGCAGGTTGCGACTCCTAACATGATTCCTGGCAAAATCAAAGCACGTTTCTTCCATGGCTTTGAGCAGACTGTCATTTGGCATGGAGCTAAGCAAGAGCGCCGGGCCCAAAAAGCAGCAAGGAAGAAAGCCAGGCAGCAGCGCGCGCGGCAGCAGCAAGCGCCGAAACCAGCAGCCGCCAAACCAAAGGCTTCGACAAAGTATGACCTGCAGCATGTGCCAGAGTTAGGCATACACTTAGTCCAGCACGCTGACCCTCCCCAACGCCGCCCACGGGCACGAGCAGAGCCCGACAGCAGTGACAGCAGCAGCAGCAGCAGCAGAGAAGAGCTTGCGCAAGTGCCAGATGTGCTAGATTCTGCTGACGGTGATTGGACTGAGCCTAAGCTTGCGGCCATCCAAGATGTGTCTGAGTCGTCAGAGCCAGGCAGTCAGGATGAAACAGATGATGTGGCTTTGTCAGGCGAAGAGCGGGATAGCGAGGATGAGTTTTTTGCTGGCCTTGATCTGCAACAGGAAGATGTGGAAGCGGCTCAGCCTGCTGCGCCTCCTGCTCCTGCTGATGTTGATGAAGAAGCAGCGTCTGCAGAAATGCAGCCTGCAGCGGCACCTGCTTCCCAAGACGCGCTTGCGGCGGCCGGACTGTCTTTTGCACGGCGCCCAGGCACGTGCGAAGTGCGCTTCGCATTCCCAGATGGCGAATTTCCTGGCGAGCTACGCTACAATGTGACTTCCGATTTTTACCGGGCTCATTGCCCTTTCCATGTTGACTGCGCCCGCCGTCGCGCAGCTTATGCGAGCGCATCTGACCGTGGCGGGCAAGGTCGCCCGCTTGGGCTCTTGCTTGAGTGGCTTCACAAGGGAAGCAGTTGTGGAACGCGCGAGGAGCACATGGCTCTGAAGGCTGGCTCGCATGAAGATCGAGCTGTCATGCGTGAGCTTTTCATGCGTGTGCCTGGAGCAGGTTCCTTTGCGTCGCATGAGCGGCAGCAACGGGCTGGAGAGCCCGACGAACCGTCGAAGATTGCATGATGTCACAAACATTGTGAAAACATGTGCTCGTTGCGGCGGCAGGGCAAGTTGGGAGATAGGGTGAGCCTAGTCATCTAAAATTGTCATAGACTCAGACACAGTGACTGATAGCAGCTAGCAACGAGCAGCAACTAGCAGCCACACGGGGAGGTGACACGCAGAAAGTGTATGAGAACGAGGCAGGCAGGATAGCTGAGCAGCGGTTGAGTTACTCTCAAAAGCACCACGTGTCATCGCAGAACGGGGAGGAGGCATGGAACTGTAAAAGAATTGGTCTGTTCCAAGTCAAAATACTTAAACGCCCAAACAAAATAGTTGATGTGTGAACATGGACGTCTTCAGAACACAGAAAGAAACGATTGACTTTTGCAGCCCGCGGCACTTTCGCTCTGCTTTTTCAGGTCCTTCTAGTTGGGGCCAGAGATCATCAGCAGGGCATATACCTCGGTCACATGTGCAATGCGCATTCAATCCACAGAAGTCCTCAATTGTTTAGGTTTCCACGGCCCCTAGTTTAAGGGGAACGCACGGCGGGACATGCTCAGTGGATATGTTCGTTAACTCTAACAGTTTCACTGCCAGGGTGGTTGCGCTAAGTTTGAGGTTGCAACAACTTTAGGTTGTGGCCACATAGCAGGAGTCAGGGCTATTGGAGCTTGAAAGTCATGCAAAGGGCATTTGACAGCTGCGAATTTGGAATGGTCCTTTGTCCCATGATAGCAGCCCAGACAGGTTGACCCTCTTGCAATGCTCAGAGTCCAAGTTCTTAGTGAGTAGCACCATGCTCAGAGAGTTTGGGGAGCGCGTGCCTGTTTCTTTTTGGAAGCTTATTCACCCGCGCCGGCCAGTACTTTGCAGAACCCTTAACAGCAGGCAGGCAGGCAGGCAGGCAAACATGCAGGCAGGCAGGCAGGCAAACACGCAGGCAGGCAAGCGTGCGACCAGGCAAGCAGGCAGGCAGGCAGGCAGGCAGGCAGGCGCACAGGCAGGCAGGCAGGCAGGCAGGCGAGGCAGGAAGCAGGCAGGCAGGCAAACAGGCAAGAAGGCAGGCAGGCGGCAAGCGATCAGGAAGTAAGCGCAATCAGGCAGGCAGGCGCGCAGGTGAACAGGCAGGCAGACAGGCAGGCAAGCGCGCAGGCAGGCAAGCAAACAGGCAGGCAAGCAAACAGGCAGGCAAGCAAACAGGCAGGCAAGCAAACAGGCAGGCAGGCAAGGAGGCAAGCACGCGTTGTGTCCTAAAGGGCGCCAGATTTACACACCCGTCGCTGGCTGGCTAACGTGCTGAATTCCCCGGTGACCCAATGAGCTTTGCTGTCACAGTCACTTAGTGAAACAACCCTGCTGTGCGATGTTCGCACTACATCTTTGACCGCTGGATAAACACGACAAAGCCGCTAGGTTGCCCATACTCGGCTCTCGGTAGCGAGGTAGCCCACTAAGCCACACTGTGTAACACAAGTGCACAGAGTTCCCTTTTCAGCCAAGTTCTTTCTATCTTTGAATCGTTGCAGATTTCAATAGAAAAGGACTCCTGCGATGGAGAAGACCTGGAAAAGCGGCGTCATTCCACAGCTAACTCTAAGTCAAGTCTACTTTGAGTAGCAGTACTGCTAGTAACTAGTAGTACTAGTACTAGTACTAGTACTAGTAGTGGTAGTAGTAGTAGTAGTAGTAGTAGTATTAGAAGCACTTAGTAGCAGTACTTTGTGGTCGTACTTGGTAGTAGTACTTACTGGTAGTGCTTAGTACACATGCTTACTACTTAGTACTTTGTACTTAGGACGTGGTAGTCGTAGTAGTAGTAGTAGTCGTAGTGGTAGTAGTAGTCGTCGTCGTCGTCGTAGTCGTAGTAGTAGTAGTAGTAGTAGTAGTAGCAGCAGCAGCCAATGAGCAAGTCTTGCTGCACTTGCCGCACCGCTTGCCGATACTTCAGGGATGTTGGCGAGACCAGCTGGTGTCGCACTCAAGTTGTTCGGTCTCAGAAACTGGACAGCAGCATCGTCCTGTTGTGCCATCGGTGGAAGAAACCGGAAAGGGTACAGCCAATGCAAAGGGGTGGCGTGGCCAACATGAGTATGGGCCAAGCAAAACCAACCCTGATATCCTGAAAGAGCAAGCGACAATGATAAGCTCAAACCAACAAACCCTTTCCTTTTCACTTCGTAAAGCAGGTAACACTTAACCTGGCATAGGCAACAAGGTTGAAAGGTTCTCACCCGCTCAGAGTCAGATTTGCTGACCTGCTATCGCTTTAACTGCGCTCACCATTTGCTGCGCAGGATGTTCTTGGTCTTCCTGCGCAAGGACACCTACGCGCGGGAAGATGCTGGCAGATTCTCTGGCATTGTGCAGGCCTGTTGGGGAACTTCTTTTTGGATTGTGTGATTGACCGACAATTGACCGCCAGCATTGAACTTTAAAAAATTCTAGGTCCTGGGGCCCTATACCCAATCGAAAGTGGCTTGGCTAGTTCGGCTTGTTGAGCTGGGTTTGGCAACTGACCAATGTCGATTGAGACAAGGCCCAGCAGCTTGCACTGCCAATGTTGCAGGACATCGTAAACGAGCTCTCAGTGTCCCAGAACTACCCGCCCAAGACCATTAACTCAACGATATTGCAGCCTGGTGACACATCGCTACAGGCGCTGCGTCGAAGATCTCCGCCAACCACTGCTCGTTGCGAGGCCTGAAGAATGCCCAAGATGCGGTCACTGTCTGGGAAGGTTTGTTTCTGGGGGGATTTGTTTGACGAGATGATCAGGTCCAGGTGCGTTGTGCTACTGCTAAAGCTTAGGCCTTGAGGCGAAGCAATGTTTACATGCTAAAGGGAAGCCCTCGACTCGATTGGCCCCAAGTCTGGCCAACGCAGCGCCCGCCATTTCCATAACTGCAAATTCACTAATTTTCACTAATTCCATTCACTATTTTTTTCACTAATTGTTTGCTCAAGATGGCAGTCTTTTCAACAGAAAAAAGCAAAAATCTGAAAATTTTACTAAATTTCACTAAATTTCATTAAATTTCACTAAATTTCACTAAATTTCACTAAATTTCACTAAATTTCACTAAATTTCACTAAATTTTGCAAGCCCAAATTAGTGAAATTTAGTGAAATTTAGTGAAATTTAGTGAAATTTAGTGAAATTTAATGAAATTTAGTGAAATTTAGTGAAATCAATGAAATTTTGGAAAGAGATTCACTAAATTTTACTAAATTTCACTAAATGACTAACTTTCACTAAATTTCACTAAATTTCACTAAATTTCACTAAATTTCACTAAATTTCACTAAATTTCACTAAATTTCACTAAATTTCACTAAATTTTGCAAGCCCAAATTAGTGAAATTTAGTGAAATTTAATGAAATTTAGTGAAATTTAGTGAATCTCTTTCCAAAATTTCATTGATTTCACTAAATTTCACTAAATTTCATTAAATTTCACTAAATTTCACTAAATCACTAAATTTCACTAAATTTCACTAAATTTCACTAAATTTCACTAATTTGGGCTTGCAAAATTTAGTGAAATTTAGTGAAATTTAGTGAACTTTAGTGAAATCAATGAATTCTAGAAAGAGATTCACTAAATTCGCTAAATTTCACTAAATTTCACTAAATTTCACAAAATTTCACGAAATTTCACTAAATTTCACTAAATTTCATGATTTTTATTTAGCGAAAATTAGTGAAATTTAGTGAATTGAAATAGTGAAAAATAGAGGTTCAATTTCCACAAATCGGGAAACTTTTGCTTTTCAATTTAGTGAAATAAATTAGTGAATGCTCACCCCGCCTGTTGGGGAAGCCGCTGGCAGGCCCTCTTGGACACTTCCATGCACAGCAAGTGGAAGGTGCAGTCTGCGACCTGGCGAGCGCAGATGCAAATGCCAGCAGCTTTCAGCCCCTATTCACAGCACTTGGAGGGGACCGGCTACAACCCTTCAAAGCGAGTTCGTGATCTCATGGACTGTGCCGCAATTCACATTTGCTCGCGGAAGAAGAAGAAGCTCGCGAACATGCAGGATGCCCTTCGGCCTATGGTGCTTGACGTCAGTCAGAGCCATGGTCGGAAACCCTTCAGCAACAAGGAGGGCGTGGCGCATGCTCTTACAACCTCATCCCAGATTTGGTCGTTTGCCCAAAAGAGGCTCCTGCACCCATATGAGCACTTGTTGTTGCAGGGATACCCTGCAAGCACACATGTGCCTGCTTCGGTTAGCGACTCGCAGTTGCGAAGTTTGGCGGGGGAGGCAATTGCCTTGCCGTGTTTAGCTACCATAGTTTGGTCATTGTATCTGGTACAGGGCCTCTCAGTCTGACTTTGATGAACAGCTTTCATTGCCACGCCGTAGTAGTGGTAGTGAAACAATAGCAACAAGCGACCGTTGCATCATTGGTTCAAGTGTCGTTACTGTTTAGACTCAAATGATGTTGTGCGCAAAAGCCAAGGTGATTGGCAATGAGAGATTCAGCTGTGGCCGTGCCTGTTACCCAAGTGCAACTTCACATGGTTGCTGCCAAAAAGGTTTGTAAACGCAGGTTACTCCCCAGCTCTGCAGTCATGAAACCTAAATGGCCCAAACGCACTTTCATTTGTAGAGTGCGCAGGAATCATCATTTTGGGGCCCGTTGACCGAAAGATTTTTGAGATTGACTAGTGACTGGAATTGAACACTTGGTTATTCACCAGAGTGCAGCGATTTAATTTGCAGTTGTAATTTATCTGGGTTCCATTTTGGGGCCACTACTGTGCAGCGATTATCTTGCAAATGCAGTCCAGCAGGGCCAGGTTTTGTTCCTAGAAGTCCTACAGGCTTTCCAGCTATGCGCGTGAGCGCGTCCGTGTGCGCGTGCGGCTTTGTGTGTGTGTGTGTGTGTGTGTGTGTGTGTGTGTGTGTGTGTGTGTGTGTGTGTGTGTGTGTGTGTGTGTGTTTGTGTTTCGTTTGTGTTTGTGTTTGTGTGTGTGTGCGTGTGTGTCTGTGTACGCGCATGTGCGTGTGCGTGTGTATGTGTGTGTGCACGTGCTTGCGCGCGTGCGTGCGTGTGTGTGTGTGTGTGCGCGCGCTAGTGTGTGTGAGAGAGAAGTGTGTGTGTGTGGGTGTGGGTGTGGGTGCGTGCGTGCGTGCGTGCGTGCGCGTGCGTGCACGATCGCATTCATGCGTGCGCGCGTGAGTGCGCACGCTTGTGTATGGGTGCTTGTGCGCGCGTGTGCGTGCGTGTGTGTGCAGATGTTCACACGCGTGTGGTGTGCCTTTGTGTGTGTGGGCGCAAGCAAGTGTTTGTATGTGTGTGACTGTGTGTGTGGCTGGCTTTTTTTGAACATTCCTCACATCCAACCCCATTGGGTCCGTGAAAAGCACATGGCGCATGGCTATCCACCGCAGATGACAAGAAGCGCTTCCAAAAAAACTCCCAACAAATGGGATTCGTTTTTTCTGCATTTGTTCCTCTGTTTGCGACTTGTGACAGACTTATGACTCATTAGTGTGTGGCTGCAAAAGCAATTTGTTTCCCTAGCGTATGCCATGCCAATGTCAATGCCCTTTGCTGGTTTTTCAATACCTCTCGAAATCTAGAACACCATCATCAACAACAACAACAACAGCAGCAGCAACAACAACGACAACAACCAACAACCAACAACCAGCAGCCAGCAACCAACAACCAACAACCAACAACCAACAACCAACAACCACCGCCACCACCACCAACAACAACCACCGCCACCACAACCAACAACACCACCACCACCACCACCACCACCACCACCACCACCACCACCGCCACCCAGCAACAGCAACAGCAACAGCAAAAGCAACAGCAACAGCAACAACAGCAACAACAACAACAACAGCAGCAGCAGCAGCAGCAGCAGCACCAGCAGCAGCAGCAGCAACAGCAGCAGCAACAAGAACAAGAACACGACCAAGAACAAGCGAAAGAGCAACGGCAGTAGCAGCAGCAGCAGCAGCAACAGCAACAACATGTTTGATGGGTGTTCAGACATGCTTGCGAAAGCCGAAAGCGGTCAACCAACACCAGTTACACCAGTTAACATGACTTGTGCAGGAGCTCCATAGATTCGATTTACTTAGCCAAGCGCTTCCCGCCAAATCAAAAGGAACCACCTTTTTTTGAGGAGGGGGGTCTAAGTAGGTGAGGTGAGTCGTAAGTGTTCTTGCTCCGTGCTGCTTGCGACTGCCCTTGTGTTGGGGCCGTTGGGGACAGTCGGCCCAGTGGTCAGGGAACTCTGCCCCCACATTCAGTCACTGGCCTCCAGCGCAGCGATGGCATCTCAGACGCCACCTGCGAGCAAGCCGGTGTGGGGCTTCATGACACCGCCGAAAAGGCGCAGGGTGGTTGACAGGAATCCCGGGCATGAACGCGATAGATCTGATAGGTCTTTGTCATTGAGTGTGGAGCCGCCATCAACCCGCCCTTCACTCACTCCCACACCGACGCCTTTGCCCACCCCAAGGACCTGTGTGCTTCTGGACGATCTAACAGACGCCGAGGAATGCCCAGCCAGCGCTGCTAATGAAGAGGACACAGCTGGCAAAGCCGGTCATGATGTCTCACACTTGCCTGGTCCAACCATCAGCCATCATGTCACGAATGATTTGTTTCGTTTACCTGGACCTTGTGGAACGGTTGCCATGTTGAAAACTGCTGTGATCCAAGTGGACAGTGATTCAGATGAGAACTGCCCGCAACAACAGCCTCCTACTTCACAGCCTTCGCCGAAGGCAGCTCCCAAGTCTAAGTCTGGGCCTCGGCCTAAGCCTACGCGTAAGGCTTTGCCTAAGTCTAAGGCTAGGTTTGGCTTCAAGACGACAGGTGTCTGATCTTTCCTGAGGGCTGTCCAAGTATGGCAGTAGCTTATTTCGTGAATCGAAGGGTGGCCTACACTGCGCCCTTTGCAAGTGGGTTGACAACTGAGCACACTGCACTTCCTTGCTACATTTACATCATAAACGAGATGTTTTTTTTCGCGGTCACAAACAGTTCCGCAATGTCATGATCAGCTGCAGCAACAAGACACAGTGAAGCGGCCATCCCTTTGCTTGCTGCGCACATGCGCTCATGGCCTTTGTTCAACCAGTGGGGCGACGTCCTGCGCCTGCTCGAGCTTGTTATGTTTGAATATGTCGAATATGTTTGATATTGGGTTACGAAGCTGACTTTGTGACCCGTAGCAAAGGGAACCAGGTGTAAGAGGTGTTACAGTAACAGGGGCTAGGTGACGTCAGGGGACCCTGCCGTTGTCAATGAGAACTTGCTGGATCACTGCTTGTTCATTCTATTCTTCATCTCAGGCATATGCCCCTAGGACGCCCTAGATTCCTAGACAACACATTGTGCACATCATTTGGGAAATTTAGAGAGTGCTTTTTCCGACCAAACAGGTAGACTGTCAACTCTTGCGTGCTGTGTAGTGTTCAAGATCTTTTCACAAGCCTGCTCTCATTTTAGCATGACCGGACCCCAGCCTGACCTCGTCCTTTTTGAGGAGGCCTCATCATTGGCGCACGGCCGACTTTCGATCCAGCGGGAAGGAGAAGTGGCCATGAAAAAAGTCTATGGCTGTGTGTGGGCATTGGCATTGTGGCAAGGGAGCCATGGCTTACCAAATGAACCAAACAAATGGACTGATGCGTTTGTCTGACTTCCCTGTGACCCCCTTCAAAACGGACAAGTAAGATGCGCTATGGTAGGGTCTTGAATAACCTTCAAACCCTTTGGCCCTTGTCAGCTGTCATTGGATCTAGCCTATCTACCCCCCGTTTGCCCCATTTGCTCAATTTGATTCAATTGCAGTTGCAGTTGGCTTCTCCATTGTTTAAGTTTCCAGTCAGTCTTGCAGCCTGGTCGCGCCTGGCGGCCTGATTTCGGTACCATGGGCAAGCGAGGGAAGGCTGGCCCAGAGGACAAGGTCTACAGTCTACAATGTTTGAGGTTCTGATGGACGGTCAACCCCGAATTGTTATTGTTACTTACACTTTGCTTCAGTGAGTGTTTCAAAGAAGATGGAACACAAGTAGTAAGTAGGGTCAGCGCCAATGGCTGAGTAGATTTGGCTGCTAATGACGTTTTGGTGGTGCCCGGTTACAACAAAACTAACCGACCAATTCATGAAAAAACTGCGTCCTTGGCGTTGGCCCCTGATCGCAGGAATGCCAGGCCATGGTTCCTGTGGGAACTGGGTCTGAGCTGGCTATTTCCAATCAGGGAAGCAAGAAGCGTAAGAAGAAGGCCCCTGTTTGTGTGTGCGACATCTGCATGAAGAACTCAGAGGCCCGGGGCTGCTCAACAAGTGAACATTTTGTCCTGTTTGGTTAAACAGAAATGTAGTCACTAGCCAACGCTATTGAAGTTTGATGTCTTGAGCCTTTTCATTGTGAATGTCGCAATCTCGCAGTGAATCGGGTGTGTGTGTGTGTGAATTGAACTGCGCCGTGTGAACAGCAATCAGCAACCAATGAATCTTAACCGACCACGACCTGACTATCCCACACAGGAAGCCGCATTCCCCACCGACACTGACGGGAGTGCGCAGGGCAGCGGATGCTTGCTCGATAAAGAGGTCGCGGCCAAAATCAGCCCTGGCACTCCGTGGGGGGAAGTGGTGAAGCAGTACAAGACCGACGCGATCTACAAGACTGGCTTTCACGCGGCCCGGAAAGTCTGGGAGGAGATAAGGAACAAGCGCGATCACATCTTTGAACCTGCCTCCGAGGTGAGCAGCAGCTTGCAGTACGGCGCCTGGGACGCATGTATAGGTAGCTTTCGCTTGTCATTGTGTTGGCGGCTTACGGAGATGGGCCGTAGCATATTTTTATGTGTTGGTCACGGCGATTTTCTTAGAGTTTCCATCTTGAGGCCAACAGATCTTCAGAGATGTAGCTCTGCTCAGTGAGTCGGAAGTGGTCACCCATTTCCGTACAACTTCTTCTGAGCTCGGCCTTCGCTCGTTGACGCTTACAACAGAAGATAATAGGTCGGCCAAGCTTTTTCCTGTCTCGCTAGAAGGCATTCCCCCTTCAGTGATCGGGTGCTTGCGACGCATGCGCTTGTCTCAGACTGTGACGGTCACCCACAACGAGCTGTTGCTGCAGCCGGACACACAGATAGCAGCTGGCCAGGGCCAGGCATTCTTTCAAGCAGCATCGAGCTCGCACATCAGCAGTCGCGAGGGCATGCTGAAGACCGGTGGCAAGTTGCATGCTTGGGGGGCGTTGTCGGAGGCTGCGGCGGAGCTTGAGCAAAGGAAGGAGCGTGCGATGTTTGCCTTGGAGCCCTCTCTTCATGGCGGAGCTTCGGATGAAGACGGAGACGGGGACTCTGAGGACGAGGATGGCTTTGGCTACAAGGTGTCGTCGCCGCGATCCGAGCGGAAAGTGGTTGCTGACCCAACCATGGCAAACTCCCTCGGCTCGTTCACAACCTCGGCCGCCAGCGTGGTGAAGAAGAAGAAGCAGCAGCCCAAGGCACTGTCGGTGAAGAGCAAGGACGATGAGGACGATGACAAGGACGATGGTCAGAGCCTGGACATGGGTGGTCTTGCCAAGACCGACCCAGACATGGCGCGTGTGGCAGCCAAGCATGCCCAACTCAGCGGCCACGAGTCAAGCTGCTTTGGCAACCTGGCCGTGGCCAGGTTCCTGCGGAACGAGCGCCTAGGGAAGGCTGTGCAGGGGGACGCATGGCTTTCATTAAGCCACGCAAACCCGTAAATGAGTTTCTTCTTGCGTCGTTTGTTTTTTTCAAAGCCGTTGTTCCCGGCCTTGACCTTGCGTGCGTTACTGAGGCGAAGCGGGCTTTGCCCCGTTTGAAGGGGAGCAAAGAATGCGTGCTACTCGAACAGCGACTTGCTCTGGTGGAAGCAGCTGCCATCTTGAATAGGGCAGACATCTCAGAGCACACCTTGGTTCAGAACCTCACCTTGCTGAGGGACCATACAGAGGAGTTTCCTATCTTTTTGCAGCTGAAGGTGACGGAGTCCTTGGTCCGGTTCCGCCTGCAGAGGGTGTTCAACATGGAAACTGATGAGGCCCTTGCTGCAATCGAGGCGTTGATCGAGTCGTTCTGCCTGTGGGACACCGACGATTCCATGGAGCTGATGAGCTTCAAGTTGCCCAGCTTTCAGCCTGTGTGGCACAACTTGATGTCGGCCAAGTCGAAGGACGGGCCTGGCCTTCTGACGGAGGCTAACCTCTTTGGCGACTTGCTCGAAGAACAGCCTGCTGGGCAAGCTGCAGCTGCAGTTTGCCTGTCTGATTTGGAGGCCTGTGTTTGTCAAACTGAGGTTGCGCTCACATTGACCGAGCTATGGACCTATTTGCGCACCTACTCACCTATATGTGTGTTACACTGTTTGTGTCAAACTGCTCACGTTGTGATGATATAGCAGCCAGCCACTTGTCACCTACGGTAAGGGACTAATAGTTAATAGCGGGTTATAGTGTTGCAGCGCGATGCTGGTAATAGCGGAGATTTACTACCGGTCAGGTCTTCGCCATTGCGCTTGGTGAGATGCTTTCCTGCGACCATTTCACTGCCCTTGTTCACGAAGTCCTTGGCTCAGGCAAGAAGCAGGTCTTGGCACACTTGGTCAGGACAGTGGCGATTGCTTTCTCCACGAAAGAGGCCGCTGAGTTCTTTGAAGGGGATGGCAAAGACGTGGCATTCATCTTCCAGCGGTTGCTCCAGTTTGCCAAGTGTATCTGTCACTTGCTCCAAGTTGATGTGGGCCCGAGCATCAAGCTGTCTGAGCAGGATGTGCTGGCTGTGACCGCTGCGAAGACTACTGACTCCTTTCTCAAGGTAGTCCGCAGCCTGCTGACGACCGCAGAGCCAGAGGGCCCAGGGAAAAGTCCCTTGGCTTTGTTGCCGGTCACTAGCGGTTGACTAACGCCGACCATAACTACTCTTACTTCAGTTTCAGACGTTGTTTCCTGCAGAAGCAGTGACTGCAATGTAACTACATCGAGGTATCATTTTAGTGACAAACTGATGTTGCTGTTGGGTGTTGTAGCAAAAGCGCAAAAAAGCCATCACATAGAGCGAGAGAGTGTGTGTGTGTGTAGGCTGCAACTGTCCAATAAGGTTCAACCCCCCAGAACTTAAAATTGTTTTCTGACTTGCCGCGCTGGTCTTACCCACATGCGCCTAAGCCCTCCCTATTCTTTGTAGTTTCACAGTTCAGAAAGGTTCCCGGGACAGCCTCGGACCTAGAGTCCGATAAGGGCTAACACTTGGCTAACATTAACAGAACAGACTTGGCTAACAATTTCAGACTAACAGTCGACTCGCAATCTCTGTGTAGCAACAGTAAAAACAACGACACTGGTTTGGCTCACTCACCCTTTGCTCAGGTGATATCAAAAGCCAAAGCCGAGACTTCTGGGTGAGCCAGGTGCAGGAAGTGATGAGGACCGCAGCAACGGATGGCCCAGGAAAAGAGCTATGTGCCCAATTCACCCACCAGCTTGGCCAATTGACAGCCGAGTTTTCCCCCGGCTGCTGTGAGCCACTGAAAGAAATGTTGGACAAGCTTCCAGGGCTCAAGAAGAACATGCGCAAGGGTGGCACAAGCAACTTCGAGCAGTCCCTCCAAGCCCATTTCGCCATGTTGGCGGAAAAGCTGTTGTCTTCTCCAGCCCCTGCAGTTTCATCTGAAGACTTGAACACAATCCTCCTTGGCCTCAAGGTCTTCAACAAGGGTCAGCTCTACAGCAAGATCCTGGACTGGGCCACCAATCACAATGTGGAAATGGCTGTGGCGGACATCAAAGCATGGTGCAGCAACTACTTGCGGGAAGTCAACAAGCAGGAAGAGGCAGCCTGCGCAGAGCCCATCCCCATAGCTGTGGCCACCCTGAAGGGCCTGATTGCTAAGCTCCCGGACGCAGTCCCCGACGATGTGCTGGAGAAGCTTTACTCCACGATGCCACACCTCATCTTGCGCAGCTTCATGCAGGCAGGACAAACGAGAGCGTTTTGTTTTAGTTCATCAAGGGCCACCAACCTTTGGAAACACTACCCCGACAATATCAAGGGCGCCTTGAACCCCACCCCATTCCTTGGCAAGTTTTATTAGTAATGAGATATTTCTTCGAATAGACGGATGGCCACCTAGTTCCTGCTTGAAGCCAACAGAGGCTGGGATTTTGAAGGATGATGCCGCCCAGTTTGCGTCGCAAATGCCACCGCTGGTGTCCACTTGCAAGCTGTTCGAGAAGCACATCAGCAATATGGGCCATTTCGACAAGTACTCCATGGCAGTTGATTTGCTCAGGGTTGCCATCAGTTTCCAATTGCAGCTTGCAAAGCTACCTCTCACAGACGCCGCCGTGACTGGCGCGCAGAACCCCATTCTGTTTCAGCTTTGTGGTTTCCGTGGGCAATACAATTCGCTTGTGATCAAGTTTGAGCCGTGGGAGAAGTTCTACCGGGAAGCCGTGGAGTCAACCGAGCCCATGCTTCGGATTGATCCGCTAGATCTGCTCAGCTTTGCTGAGGTTCTAGTGTCGCCGGAGGCCCTGACAGCTGTGATTAACGAGAAGTGCGAGCAGTACACAGCGGTGCTGCAAGGCGTTCCACCACAGATGGCAATTGCCTGCAAGGACTTTCACATGCCGGGCAGTGGCTCATGGAAGTCTGGTTTGCTGCCTGATGCAACCTTGGGCAACATCCTCGAAAGGATCAGGGCAACCTTGGCCACCATACCCGGCAAGAACCTGAAGAAAATCTTGGACGAGACTTGCAAGGCCTCATGACAAGCAGTTGTGATTGTCGCTGCCCTCGGTTTTGCCTCTGCCAATCTTTCAACAATCAACATGACTGTGCCCAGACACTTGTGGAACCTCTTCCAAAGACTGTCCCCAAAAAAAGTCACAGTGAACCACTCTTTTGATGTTGTTTCTGCGAAGGGAAATCAAAGGGATCTTTTTGGATGCCGTTGAAAGGGAAAACTGTTTGGAAGCTGTTTCAAGGGAAAGCGTCAGGAAGCCAAAAGAAACTTGCTCATTTTATAGGGCTTCTGCGCCAGTAGTCACTTTTTTCTGTGAGGCTCTGGCGCAGATTGTGGAATTTTCTGACAAGATCACGGAGTTCCCGCCCACTGAGATCAGTGAGCGGTTCACCCAATCCCTCCTCAAGGCAAAGTCTGCCACAGAATATGCTTCTGTGCAATTTGTGGAGTCAGCCATAGGCTACTCTCTGACCTACCTGGAACAGGCAGATCAAGGAGTTGCTGGTAGAAAGCCAGCCCAGTTGAAAAGCATCCTGTCAGAGCAGCTAGCTGCAGTGACGGGATCTGTGGATGGCGTGACTGAAGACGCCGTTCACCCTTTGTTAATGGATGCAATGCGCAGGCACTTGGCCTGATGATACCCTGATTCCACTCCCTGCTCCGGCTTTTATTGAGTGGCTTGAACAGTTGCTTGAACGTACGTCACTAAATAACGCAACGACGCCCACAGGGTCAATTGAACCGAGCAGGGGAAGGGGGTCGTACTGAGTTTCCGGGCAGCCGAGATGAGCTCCAGCAGAGGTGTCCATCCAACGCAGGCCGGCAGCCAACTAAACTTGTTTGACACTTGCTCCCAACATTTTCAAGGCTCACTATGACTGCGTGCGTCGCAATTGCTTGGTTCTGTTAATGGTGGTGGTGCCTGGTAGCAATTTTGAGTTTATGTTCATTGATGGATTAGCCTTGGCTGGCCTCGGTGATTTTGCTGTTCGGCACATAGACCCAAAGGCAAGTGCATCACACGCCGCTTGCTGTCCGCTGAGCAAAACCAGAGGCGTGGGGCGGGAAGCAGCGCTGGTCTGCTTCAAGCGGGTTGAAACCTGCTTGCCATGTCCCTGACAACAACGGTGAAATTGTTTAGCCAAATTTAACCGCCTAGCCACCATCTGAATTTTCTGCGTTGGTCCCCTCAACGGGCAAAATATTTGACTTCAAGGACTGGCCATTCCAGGAGAACCAACAAGGGGCATGGGTGTGATGGGTGTGGGTATGATGCAGCAAGCCAATCGCCGAGCCAAAGAGATGTCGGGTTAAGTCTTCTCGCAGTAGCTGTTCAATAGCTCAGCGCCGGAATCGAGGAGCATGGTAGCTGCAGCAACACTTGCCCTAAAACTAAAGAACAAAGAAGCCTTCAGACCCTGTTGGACGATTACATGCCAGCGTAGCGCTGGACACCCATTCCCTTACACACATGAAAGTGTGAGGATATGTCGGAAACGTGTTGGCCTTGTCTCACTGTTCTTGTTTCGCAAACTGAACTTGGGCCCTACACCAGTTTGCACTTTCATGTCACAGCTGCCATGTAGGCGTATGTCCATTCACTATTCCCATTCACTATTTCCATTCACAATTTTTTAATTCACTATTCCCATTCACTATTTCCATTCACAATTTTTTTAATTCACTATTCCCATTCACTATTTCATTTGCTAATATTCACTAAATAATTATTTTTGATGTTTCCAGTCTCTACCTCCCAGCGGCAATCTTAAAAATATGTGTGCATATGATTAGTGAGAGCGTGTTAGAATTACGCGAATCGGCAGTGTATTATATGATTAAAATTAAAATCTATGATAAATATATAAATGTATCGTCATCACAAGAAGAATGCGAAGACAAATAAGGGTAAAGTATTTTTACAACCCTCACAAATTAAATATAGTCCATTTGATATGAAAGATACAAAATATTTGGAACACCTACACGAACAAATGAAGTTAAGAAACTCACAAGAAGCATCAGTAGCACTTAGAAAGAAGATTGAAGAAGGAAATAAGAGAGCAAACTATGTAAATGAGCTGGATAGAATGATAGGCGAATTATATCGTCCTAACTCACCACATGCAACAAAAGAACATTTAAATAAATGGTATGAAGATACAAGAAAATTAATACTTACTTACAATATATTGATATAGTATGGTTTCAGACAATAAAAACTTATTATTAAAAATTTTCACACAATTTTTGTTAATAATATTTTCTACTTAATATTATATCAATATGGCAACTACAGCAAGTTCAGAATTAATAAATCCATATGCAAAATTTGGCTTGAAACGGCGACCTACTTATGAAGAAATCGCTAATTTAATAGGCGAGAACGAACAATTAACAGGAAAACTGCCTAACAGAGATGCTACATTTTTTAAAGCAAGTCCTCAAGGCAGTTTTTTGATGGAAGCGACCACTTAGAATTATTGAAAGACCAAGAAATGAGAATATTAGACAGACAAATGAGAGAGGCAATGATGAAACAAGAAGCACATAGAAATGGACACACATATGCAGTTCATAAGATGGATACAGACACACCACAGCATACAAACGACCAAGCAATAGCAGACGAATATGATTTTTCAACACCGCTACAAACAGCAAGGCAACACGAAGGGATGGTAGATACACAATTACAAGATATAGCAACTGCAACAAAGCGGAAAGCGGAAGAAGTAGGCAGAGCGATGGCATCAAATTTAAGAGAGATGGGCGGGACATTATTTCATAGAATGGTGGCAAACAGACAATCAGCACCAACCGAACCACGACAAGCGCCAGCAGGTAGAGCAGTAGCAGACGACCAGCAAACAATGCGCGTAGAAGATGTTGAACTATCACCTCAAGCAGTAGATGACAATTTTTACGCGACACCAGTTCAACAAGCAACAGGAGCACCAAGTTCAACAGCACAGCAACCACCACCATTGCCAATGACGCCATTATTCAATACAACAATAGATAATAATATTGGTCCTGCTTACTGGAAAAACAACCCTAATTTAACAGTAGATGATATTAAATTTCAATTTTATTTAAGAGGAATTCAAGTGCCAAAAGAAAGCGAAATACAAGAAGAATTGAAACACAAAGGCAGAGGCAAGGCGAGAACATACAAAGAATACTTAGTGGATATGATTTTAGACACTACTGACAATGGCGGATGGATAGCACATGTAAGCAAAGGTAGAATAGAAGAACTCAGAACAAGTTTTAAGGGTAAAGGTAAGAAATAATATATAAATAATTATAATGGTAATATTAACTAAAAATATACTGAAAAGAAAGAAGCGGAAATTCAATGATAAATTTGATGACGACAGTTTTACAATACATAACCTAACAAAACCAAACACACAACCATCAACAAGACAGCCACCGAAAATGATGAAAAAAGGCATACCGAGAGAATTTATTGACATTGCAACAAACACAGATACTATTGCTACAGCAACCAGAGAGACGCAAGAAAAGTTATACAATGATGCAAACCAACCATTAAATATGACATTTCAACCATTTAAGGTAAAGGAAACCAAGACAATATGCTTAAAATATTGCTTAAAAACTTTTGGCGCAACACATACAAAAGAAATGAGCCAACAAGAACACAAGCAACACAAATCCTGAAAAACCAACGCGACGCAATGGTGTCAGCCTTTACTAACATGCTTGACAACAACAAACCGCCAGAACCACCGCCAAAGAAACCACCAGATGAGGAGGACAGCGATGAAGAAGAAAAGAAGTTCAAACTGACAAAAATGATAGAAATATTGCTACACAACGGCGCTACAGTAGCAGATATAATATTAGACTTATCACATAGCGCAATTGCAACAACAATAAATATCGCAGATTTAGTCAATCAGATAACAGCAGGAAATGCACAAGCTAGCAGTAGTTCTTCTAATGAAAATATTAGTGTTCATACTTCTCCACCTATTGCTGCTCATAGTTCTTCATCTGAAAGTCCAACAGAAATGCCAGCACCAACTGAAGACGAAGAAGAAGACGGAGAAGAAAAACAAAAATATAATTTTGAAAAACTAAAATCTAAATATTATATATAATGGGTTCAAGTAAATCAAAACCAGTAGAAATTGGTGATGAAGAGGCTATTAAAGTAATAAAAGGTATAGATGTAAATGCGATAAGTGAAATGTCAAGAGTTGATATTCTACAAATAAGTTCATTGAAAGCAATAATTAATAAATTAAAGAGAGTTAATGAATGTAAAAAAGATAAAATATATTATAAATTACCTGCCTTGAATTTATGTAGTTATTCATTATTTTAAATTAATAATATAAATAGAAACTAATTAATATTATTAATTATGATCATAATCTGTCATTTCATCTTCTGGCATTTCATCCTCCAGTGTTTCACTTTCGGGTAATTTCGTTGAGGCATTGCTACATCTATCATCTATTAAATCTTCTTCATCAACAAAATTATGTTGAAATCTTAATAATTCCTCGTCTGTTGGTCGCCTTTTTAACACTTTATAAAGTTTATGTATCCAAGCATTAGTATGAAAATTGTAATTACCTTTACGATAAAATCCACCACATCTACATAGCTTCATTTGCATATTATGGTATTATACTAAATTAGAATATCTTTATTCATGATGTGTAATTTGAAACGCCTGTTCAAAATTGATATGACACATTTTGCTAATGTCTTTTGAGTTCATATTCACGTAGAAAAAAGAATATGGAGCAAAATTAACGGCTTGATGATACATATCTAATAATTGCTGTTTGTCAACAATGGCGCTATTTTCTTCAATAAAACTCTTTAATTCACTGGCATTTTCAACCTAAAAATATATAATGAACTGGCATTTAAACGAATGATAGGCGCTAAAACATTGGATTTTTGTGTTGAACAAATCACACTTACTGCATCGTGCCTGCCTCTTGTAAATAATACATGTAATAATTTACTGTATCTAACAAATTTAGGGTCGTCAGCGTGGTCATCTATAACGATTAATATTGAATGTAGTTTCTTTCTCTTTTTAGACTTCATATCCGCCGACCCCTTCGCCTAAAGGGGGAGGCGCACGGGAAGGGCGATGGCAAGAATCGGCACTATCCTTGCCAGAGATGCTATCGCTGCAGGAATACTGCGGGTGCTCCGGCCGTGTAGTGATGCTGATACTTTCGTTTTCTCAAGTCTTTTGTATATCTCGTCTATATAGTCGTCCACGTTCATAATCGTCGTCATGATTCGTTTTCTGAAGTCTTTTCTATATTTCTACATACTGTTCAAGTGTACCGTTAGACCCGGCTTGACATGCAAGCGATGTGTAGTGATGGTTAGCTTCATTGCTGCTAGGGATGCTAGAGATGCGTAATGATGCTTACCCTCCACCTTCATCTTCTTTATATGATTTCTATATACATTTCAAGTGTCCCGTTAGACCCGGCTTGGCATCGTTTTACCCAGACTATTGATTCAGAAATTTTGTATATACATTTGAAGTATCCCTTTAGACTGGGCTTGAACGACATGCCCATGCTGGAGGACGCTTCGTTTTGCCAACCACCATCCTGTGCTACGATGATAGTTATTATTACAGTCATCGGCAGCATTGGTAGTGCAGAGGATGTTGCGATGATACTTATCATGACAGTCGTCAGCATTCTCATGACTATCCGTTTGATCATCAAGATCTCTGATTCTGCAGCATTAGCAATGCAGACGATGCTACAATGATAGTTATCATGACAGTCATCGGCAGCTCTTTGGTAATGCGGAGGATGCTACGAGGATAGTTATCATGACAGTCATCGGCGGCTTTGGTAATGCAGAGGATGCTTCGATGATAGTTATTATGACGGCAGACGATGCTACGATGATGGTTGATTTCAAATGTGGCGTTAGGCACCATTGGTAATGCAGAGGATGCTGTGATGATACTTATTGTGACAGTCGTCATCCTTATCATCGTTATCCGTATGATCATCATGATCTCTGCTTCTGCAGCATTGGTAATGCAGGGGATGTTACGATGATAGGTGTCCCGGGAGGTATCATCCTTATCATTTTCATGACGATTGTCATCACAGTCATCACCGTCATCATCGTCATCATGAATATCAGCATCATCTCTTTCTTCTACACATTTCAAATGTGGCGTTGGGCACCCTTAGTAATGCAGAGGATGCTGCGATGATAGTTATCATGACAGTCATCCGCAGCTTTGGTAATGCAAAGCATGCTACGATGATAATTATTATAAGAGTCATCATCCTTATCATCTTCATGATGATTGTCATCATAGTAATCACCGTCATCATCGTCATCATGATTATCAGCATCATCTCTTTCTTCTATACATTTCAAATGTGGCGTTAGGCACTCTTGGTAATGCAGAGGATGCTACGATGATAGTTATCATAACCGTCATCCGCAGCTCTGGTAATGCAGAGGATGCTACGATGATAGTTATCATAACAGTCATTATCCCTTCATCTTCATGATGATTGACATCATAATCATCATCTTTATGAATCGTCATCATGGCTGTCCTCATCATCTCTTTCTTCTATACATTTCAAATGTGGCGCTAGGCACCCTTGGTAATGCAGAGGATGCTACGATGATAGTTATCAGAACCGTCATCCGCATCTCTGGTAATGCAGAGGTTGCCACGATGATAGTTATCATAAGAGTCATCATCCTTATCATCTTCATGATGATTGTCATCATAGTCATCATCTTTATCATCGTCATCATGATTGTCCTCGTCATCTCTTTCTTCTATACGTTCCAAATGTGGCGTTAGGCACCCTTCGTGCTGCAGAGGATGCTACGATGAAAGTTATCATGACAGTCATCCGCAGCTTTGGTACTGCAGAGGATGCTACGATGATAGTTATCATAAGAGTCATCATCCTTACCATCTTCATGATGATTGTCATCATAGTCATTGCCTTCATCATCGCCATCATGTTTGTCATCATCATATCATCTCTTTCTTTTATACATTTCAGATGTGGCGTTAGGCACCCTTGGTAATGCAGAGGATGCTACGATGATAGTTATCATGACAGTCATCCGCAGCTTTGATACTGCAGAGGATGCTACGATGATAGTTATCATAAGAGTCATCATCCTTATCATCTTCACGATGATTGTCATCATAGTCATCACCGTCATCACCGTCATCATGATTATCAGCATCATCTCTTTCTTCTATACATCTCAAATGTGGCGTTAGGCACCCTTGGTAATGCAGAGGATGCTGCGATGATAGTTATCATGACAGTCATCCGCAGCTTTGGCAATGCAAAGGATGCTACGACATCATCCTTATCATCTTCATGATGATTGTCATCATAGTCATCACCGTCATCATCGTCATCATGATTATCAGCATCATCTCTTTCTTATATACATTTCAAATGCGGCGTTAGGCACCCTTGGTAATGCAGAGGATGCTACGATGATAGTCATTATAACCGTCGTCCGCAGCTCTGGTAATACAGAGGATGCTACGATCATAGTTATCATAAGATTCATCATCCTTATCATCTTCATGATGATTGTCATTATAGTTATCACCGTCATCATCGTCATCATGATTGTCATCATAGTTCTCACCGTCATCATCGTCAATATCATTGTCATCATCATCTCTCTCTCCTACTTCTATAGTCATCATCGTCATCATGATTTCAAATAGGGCGTGAGGCACCCTTGGTAATGCAGAGGGCGCTACGATGATAGTTATCATGACAGTTATCCGTAGCTTTGGTAATGCAGGGGATGCTGCGATGATAGTTATCATAAGAGTTATCATCCTTATCATCTTCATGATGATTGTCATCACAGTCATCGCCTTCATCATCGTCATAGTGATTGTTATCCTTATCATCGTTATCCGTATGATCATCATGATGTCTGCTTCTGCAGCATTGGTAATGCACGGGGTGCTACGATGATAGTTGTCATGACAGTCATCGGCAGCTTTGGTAATGCAGAGGATGCTGCGATGATAGTTGTCATGACGGCAGAGCATGCTACGATGATAGTTGTCCTGGGAGTTATCATCCTCATCATCTTCATGATGATTGTCATCACAGTCATCGCCTTCATCATCGTCATCGTGATTGTCATCAGCTCTTTCTTCTATTTCTTCTATACATTTCAAATGTGGCGTTAGGCACCATTGGTAATGCAGAGGATGCTGTGATGATACTTATGATGACAGTCGTCATCCTTATCATCGCTATCCGCATGATCATCATGATCTTTGCTTCTGCAGCCTTGATAATGCAGAGGATGCTACGCTGATAGTTATCATGACAGGATGCTGGGATGATGGTTGTCATGAGAGTTATCATCCTTATCATCTTCATAATGATTGTCATCACAGTCATCGCCTTCATCATCGTCATAGTGATTGTTATCCTTATCATCGTTATCCGTATGATCGTCATGATCTCTGCTTCTGCAGCATTGGTAATGCAGGGGATGCTACGATGATAGTTATCATGACAGTCAGCGGCGGCTTTGCTAATGCAGAGGATGCTACGATGATGGTTATCATGAAAGCAGAGGATGCTACGATGATGGTTGTCATGAGAGTCATCATCCTTATCATCTTCATGAGGATTGTCATCACAGTCATCGCCTTCATCATCGTCATCGTGATTGTTATCGTCATCTGTTTCTTCTATACATTTCACATGTGGCGTTAGGCGCCATTGGTAATGCAGAGGATGCTGTGATGATACTTATTGTGACAGTTGTCATCCTTATCATCGTTATCCGTATGATCATCATGATCTCTGCTTCTGCAGCATTGGTAATGCAGAGGACGCTGCGATGATAGTTGTCATGACGGCAGAGGGTGCTACGATGATAGTTGTCCTGGGAGTCATCATCCTTATCATCTTCATGATGATTGTCATCATAGTCAACATCTTCATCATCGTCATCATGATTGTCCTCATCATCTCTTTCTTCTACACATTCCAAATGTGGCGTTAGGCACCCTTGATAATGCAAACAATGCTACGATGATGGTTATCATGACAGTTAGTTATCATAAGAATCATTATCCTTATCATCTTCATGATGATTGTCATCATAGTCATCGCCTTCATCATCGTCATCCTGCTTGTCATCATCATCTCTTTCTTTTATACATTTCAAATGTGGCATTAGGCACCCTTGGTAATGCAGAGGATGCTACGATGGTAGTTATTATGACAGTCATCCGCAGCTTTGGTACTGCAGAGGATGCTACGATGATAGTTGTCATAAGAGTCATCATCCTTATCATCTGCATGATGATTGTCATCATAGTCATCACCGTCATCATCGTCATCATGATTATCAGCATCATCTCTTTCTTCTGTACATTTCAATTGTGGCGTTAGGCACCCTTGGTGATGCAGAGGATGCTGCGATGATAGTTATCATGACAGTCATCCGCAGCTTTGGCACCGTCATCATCGTCATCATGATTGTCATCATCATCTCTTTCTTCTATACATTTCAAATGTGGCGCTAGGCACCCTTGGTAATGCAAAGGGTGCTACCATGATAGTTGTCATAACCGTCATCCGCAGCTCTGGTAATGCAGAGGATGCTACGATGATAGCTATCATAAGATTCATCATCCTTATCACCTTCATGATGATTGTCATCATAGTTATCACCGTCATCATCGTCATTATGATTGTCATCATAGTTCTCACCATCATTTTCGTCATCATCATTGTCATCATCATCTCTTTCTTCTACTTCTATAGTCATCATCGTCATCATGGTTTCAATTATGGCGTTAGGCACCCTTGGTAATGCAGAGGGTGCTACGATGATAGTTACCATGACAGTTATCCGTAGCTTTGGTAATGCAGGGGATGCCGCGATGATAGTTATCATAAGAGTCATCATCCTTATCATCTTCATGATGATTGTCATCACAGTCATTGCCTTCATCATCGTCATCGTGATTGTTATCCTTATTATCGTTATCCGTATGATCATCATGATCTCTGCTTCTGCAGCATTGGTAATGCAGGGGGTGCTACGATGATAGTTATCATGACAGTCATCGGCAGCTTTGGTAATGCAGAGGATGCTGCGGTGATACGTGTGTCTGTAACAAAAACTGTGCCTGTAACCATATAATCATATATTATATTATATCGAATATGTATCAAAATGGGTGCTGCCACGTCTGGAAACAGAAAACACGTACTTTAGGCCGAAAGGCGCTTCCCAAAAGATGGGTGCTGCCACATGTCGAAAAAACACTTGCTACTACCACGTCTTCAAAAAACACTGACATGAGTTAAGCCGAAAGGCGCTTCCCAAAACATGGATACTGCCACATGTCGACAGAAAAAAACAGCTGCTACTACCACGTCTTTAAAAAACACTAACCTGTCTTAAGCCGAAAGGCGCTTCCCAAAAAAAGGGGTGCTGCCGCGCTTCGAAAAAGAAACAGCACAAACCGGCCGCGTAGACTCAGGCCACTTTTAGCACAGAGCATTCGCTCTTCCGATCGGCTTGCAGTCACAAGCCAGCCGCGTAGACTCAGGCAACTTTTAGCACAGAGCGTTTCCTCTTCCGATCCGCTCGCAGTCACAAGCCAGCCGCGTAGACTCAGGCAACTTTAGCACAGAGCATTCGCTCTTCCGATCGGCTTGCAGTCACAAGCCAGCCGCGTAGAAGGCAACTTTGAGCACAGAGCATTCCCTCTTCCGATCAGCTTGCAGTCACAAGCCAGCCGCGTAGACTCAAGCAACTTTTAGCACAGAGCGTTCCCTCTTCCGATCATAACACAAAATTCCCTCTTCCGATCAGCTTGCAGTCACAAGCCAGCCGTAGACACAGGCAACTTTTAGCACAGAGCATTTCCTCTTCCGATCAGCTTGCAGTCACAGGCCAGCCGTGTAGACCCAGACAACTTTTAGCACAGAGCATTCCCTCTTCCGACCAGCTTGCAGTCACAAGCCAGCCGCGTAGACTCGGGCAACTTTTAGCACAGAGCATCCATTTTCCGATCAGCTTGCAGTCACAAGCCAGCCGCGTAGACTCGGGCAACTTTTAGCACAGAGCATTCACTCTTCCGATCGGCTTGCAGTCACAAAGCCAGCCGCGTAGACTCCGGCAACTTTTAGCACAGAGCGTTTCCTCTTCCGATCAACTTGCAGGCACAAGCCAGCCGCGTAGACTCAGGCAACTTTTAGCACAGAGCATTTCCTCTTCCGATTCGCTCGCAGTCACACGCCAGCCGCGTAGACTCAGGCAACTTTTAGCACAGAGCATTCGCTCTTCCGATCGGCTTGCAGTCACAAGCCAGCCGCGTAGACTCGGGCAACTTTTAGCACAGAGCATTCGCTCTTCCGATCGGCTTGCAGTCACAAGCCAGCCGCGTAGACTCAGGCAACTTTTAGCACAGAGCATTCCCTCTTCCGATCCGCTTGCACCTCGTCGCTGCACGGGATGGCGCGGTCGAAACATCTCTTTCGGGAAATCGCCCACACGGTGGCATGTTATACTCATGCCCTTTCAGGTCGGAAGACTCCCTAGTCTTTAGTCCCGTAGAAAACGCATCTGGGCTTGGGAAAGGGATTTGCTTCAAGCCACGGCAGGCGAACCAAGCTGAAAACTCGCCAGGTGCCTTTCCACCCCCCAAGGGGTCGGCGGCACAGGGCGACAGCCCATAAATAATTAATAATTTTCTTCTGTCTTTGAATTACATTTTCTAAATCACTTGGATTATAACTATCAAAATAAATTTGTTCTTTTTCATCATCCACGTGCAATTCATCCCTGATATATTTTTTAACTTCTGTAAATGTAGGGTCGTTATGGCCGCTGGGTGAATATATATATATATATATTCTTGCAAATGAATTTCTATAAACATTCAAGATAAGGTTCTGAACCAAGACTGTTTTGCCTCCTGTCGAACTTGCAACTATAATACTTCTAAATGGTAATTTTGGCACGTGCTCATATTTGGATTGCTTGAATTCATATTCAGTTATGTTTATTGGTTTTATTATTGGAACATCTGTCATAGTTGATATTTAAAGCTATATAGAAAATTATATTTAACAATTAACTTGTAATTAATATTACATGGAACGTCATTTTTATGATATGCTGGTGGCGAATATCATAAAAATGGAACAGGCTTTCCATTTCTTCAACCAATAAGCATTGAAGCTAATTAGTTTGATGCATGGCAATGAAAACCCCACGTGCTGTGCCCCACCAATATTCTATTATGCGTGAAATAATAAGATTAATTAGAATAATTTATCATTTAATATGGATAGAAGATATTCAGAATATATTAATATAATAGATGAAATAGAAAATATAGAACAAGTAATAATAACTGATAATAATATAAAAAATGCTGTTATTATTCATTAGAAATAATTAAGTTTGCGATACAATATATCAAAAATAAAAATGTAAATCTTAATATAAATGGTAAAAAAGAAAAAGAAAAACAAAAATAAGACAGGTATAAGTGTTTCTTCAACAGATGAAGATAGCGGAGAAATTGTTAAAGAAACATCAGTTATTGAGTTTTCTTGTCCGATGTGTAAAAGGATGTTAGAGATGAAGAATGAATTAGAAATAAAAAATAATAGAAAATGTAAATGTTCATGTGTTCCAACAAGTTTCAAAATAAGTAAAAATGATAAGAACATGAATATTGAATAAACTAAAGACAGTATCAACATAGAAACTGATGTCCATAATATAACTTTTAAATGGGGTAGGCAAGCAACACCATCCGATAATAATGAAACAAAACGCAGGAAACTGTTAAACAAATGTTGAAAAATAGTATTTAAAGAGTAAATTTAACATAACTGCACTTTATAAATATATAATTAAATAAATAATTATATAAATAAATATAAAGAAATGTCTGGAAATGAGAATTATACTATTAATGCTTTAATGAAGAAGATAACATTAATTGGTAAAAAACAAAACCTTAAATGATATGATTAAATCCATTGATGAAAACTTAAACCAGTTGAACGCGAACAACAAAGGAAAAGATTGAGAACATATTTGAAAGCCGTGGCTTGGGTCGTCCGCAGGGCAGTTATGAAACAAAACAGAAGAAATACTGTGAAATGTTGAATAGTAATAAAATCAAACAACCAAAGCAACAAACATTAGAGTTTGATAAAATAAAAAAAATCATGATGGAGTATATGTATTAGTTGAATAATTAAATCTAAGTAACTCTAATAAGATGAATTTATTAGAACTATTTAGCAAGAAGACCTAGATAAAATACCTAGTGGTTTGATATTGGACACTTTGATGAGTTTGACGGATTAAGGATTTTGAGTTTGGAGTTGGAAGTATCAGGTGTGCGATACTGGTAGTATCAATTGAACGATACTGGTAGTATCATTTGAACGATACTGGTGGTATCATTTGAACGATACTGGTGGTATCATTTGAACGATACTGGTGGTATCATTGGAACGATACTGGTAGTATCATTTGAACAATACTGGTAGTATCATTTGAACAATACTGGTAGCAGTATATAGCTTTACCATACTATGATTATAACATTTATACCCTTATATGTTATAATTATAATGTAAGTATAGCGTTTTATATATTGAAGATAAAATCCTACAAGGAGGACCACGCCTATTAAAATATATGATAAAAGTGATGAAACAAAGGAGGGGAGGTGTTTCATAAAATAAACATTTTATGCCCTAACATATGTAAAGAAAAAAGGGGCATTATACGGCAATGGAAAGCGAACTGAAAAGATGCCCGAGATGTAGGACAATATGATAATAAGTGAGTTCAAAGAGGGTAACATATCATGCGACAAATGTTTAGCTCAAAAACGAGAGGCAAGCAAAAAAGAAACAGAATGCGAAGTGTGTAAATGCATGATAAAAAATGCGAGGAAAGCAAAACACGAAGAAACGCTGAAGCACTTACGAAATCTTAAGGCACGAGAGGAAGAATTACACCCTGTAAAAACGATTGAGTGGCCATATGTAAAAAAACATTAGAGAAGACTTATATAAAAGTCATCTAAAATCATTTATGCATAGACAAATGAAAAATGATGTAGAAAAATCGTGCTTTGATTTAGTAGAAAAATAGGTTCTGCCCGAGGGGGGTGAAGTTGTTTGTGCATTGAAAACGTGAAAAAAACCTAGGGTGGGGGCTGGACTTTTGAAGCAGTTTATTGCTAGGCGTGGCGCTCCACTACTTACTTGGGGTTGCAAAATGTGGGAACGCGTGACTGACAACAGAGACTTTTGAAGCTGCGCTCATCCATGGCAAGGCAAGGGCAGGGGTTTGAGCAAAGAAAAACTTGTTGGCCCCACAAGACCTGCGGCTAGATTCGGCCCACATTCAGGCCAACAATTGCGTCATCTCAGCCCCAGCACTCTTGCGCCAAGGCACCGGGGGCAGCGGATAGTGCCTCAGCAAGCCATGTCTCTTGCAAACTGCATTTTAGAGACACGTGTCACTGACACCCTGCGCGTCGCCGATCTCCAGGATGAATGGTTTGGATTTTCCGGAACACCCTCGTTTCATGAACTAGCTCGCTTGTGCATCAGCCCCCCAGCCTGCCCGAACGGCCCAGTCGTCCCCCTGCTTGCTGGCGCAGGCGCCGGATCATTGCCATGTTGCCGAAAGCTTGACTCGAAACGGCTGCCAAGCGGAAAAGAACGTTTCAGAACGCGGCAACGTCACGCGTTGCACACGCAACATAGCTTGAAACACATGTGCGCGCTGGACACGCTTCATGACTGGACTGAAATGTCACACGCTACATGTTTGTTCGTCCAGGCCGAACAACATAGATACTCGTCCCAATCGTGAAAACTGGCAAGCCACATACACAAATACACCTTCAAACGCTCAGGCTGCTTGCGAGGAACAAGGCAGGAAGTCAACTCGTCCCTGCGCGCCCCCTTGGAGCCCGCGCTTGGCCAGCATGCCCTGCGACCATGGCGCAGGCACCAACGCCGGCCTTGGGCCGGCGCTAGCCAGGTGACGAGAGTCCGCAAACTGCCCAAGCCAAAGCTTATTGTCACCGGCTAGCTAAACAGCGCTTCGCGTCAATGGCCCAGCCTATGTCAATGCTCCACGCCTATAAGCGTCAACGAGAGTGTCGGCATGTTGCCATAGGCTCCGGCGCAAGCAGGTGGCTCACATCCTTACCCGTGTCCACAAAGTACCTGCGCCACACATGAGGCGCCAAGCGTCTTTGAGAGAGCATGTGCACAGTGGCGCACTTTCGTAGCCGAGCTTTCTCTTTTTGGTCGATATTACTGGCACGCTCGGGCGACGAGTAACTGTGCTGCGCAAAGGGCTAGAGGGGCGCGGCTGCCTTGCTTCAGTCGCTTGGCGTAACAAGCCAGAGCAGCAACAGCACATCCTCCGCGAGCCGCTTGCCATCGATATTCCTGAGAGTCAAGGGCCGGCCACGTGCACAAACCCACGCAAACACACTCATGACCATTGTCCCGAAGTTAGAGACTTTCTGCCAACGCTGAAATTCCGACAAGTCATTACCCTGCAAGGAGGAAGATTACGACCTGTCCTGCAACTCAATCTGGGTTGCTGTTAAGGAAATTGTTATATTTATTTGCACTCGTCAACACCTTGTAAAAACTCATCATTATGTTGCCACCGAACCGCAGTTGGGGCAGCGCGCTTCTACTCCTACGGCTGGCCCACGGCGACAGGGGTTTTGCATGTAGCTTTTCAACCTTAAGTCCACTGGCGGTTGATTGAATCGCCCTCCGTGACTTTGACTCTAGGTGTTCAAGGTTCACTTGTGGGCAGCCAAAGGGCCGCAGACACACCTTGTCACACGTGGTTTCTGTAGGTTTGTGCCAGATCTTTGCCCCGCGAGTTAAGAAATACAAGCTCGCATCTCTACTTGCCTGTGCGAAGTACGCTAGCAACGTTTCTTGAGGCGCTTGTGTCGTTCTTGTCCTGCCCAACACGCCGGCGGCATGGCAACTGAGGAGTTAACCAATGAGTGCGCTACGTGTCTTGGGGGTGGGTGGGTGGGTGAAGGTTGGGGGTAAGTCGAAAAACGACTGGTTTGCAGAGCAGTGTTTTGCATTTTTGTGCAAAACACCATCATCAGATAGCGCCCAACGTCGAGTTTGATTGATTTTTGTGGGTTTGTCATTCTAGCAGTTTTCGAGCAGTGAGCGCCTGTTGCAAATGACGCGCTGGTAATGTCGTGTGTGCTGGTGATGCTGTGGGGTATTGGCTGGAGATGCTGGCTGGCGATGCTGGGGATGCGGGGCTAGCGATGTCATAAGCATTTGTGGCAGGCAGTTTTGTGTGGGCATGCATTAAGCCTTGCCTGTAGCAGTAACTCTTTACCACCAGTTTACCTCAAATTTCACCCCAATTGTGTGGGCTATTTACCCCCAATTTTGTCCAATTTTGTTGGTTAGTTACCTCCAATTTTGTTGGTTATTTACCCCTAATTTTGTCGGTAATTTACCCACAATTGTGTGGGTTATTTGCCCACAATTTTGTCCAATTTTGTTGGTTATTTACCCCCAATTTTGTTGGTTATGTACCCCCAATTTTGTCGGTAATTTACCACCAATTGTGTGGGTTATTTACCCCCAATCGTGTGGGCAATTTAACCCCCCAATTTTGGAAATTTGGGGGTTAATAACGAGTCCAATAATTGGGGGTAAATCTTCGTATACCGTTGGGAAACCTGGGATTTACCCCCAATTTTTGGACTTGTTATTAACCCCCAAATTTCCAAAATTGGGGGTTAATAACGAGTCCCAAAGTTGGGATAAATTGCCAAAATTGGGGGTAAATTACCAACAAAATTGGGGGTAAATTACCAACAAAATTGAGGGTAAATAACCCACACAATTGGGGGTAAAAAACCGACAAAATTGGTGGCAAATAACCAACAAAATTGGGGGTAAATAACCAACAAAATTGGACAAAATTGGGGGTAAATAACCCACAAAATTGGGGGTGAACGTTCCGCAAAATTAGAGTAAATGTTGCCGAGTCGGAAAGCCTGTGCAGCCCCTCCTTGCCCGCGTAAAGAAGGCATGCAATTTATTGATAGAGGCAAGCCCTAAGGTATGCATCTAGGAGAGTGTTCGAAGTGCATACAAAAGGCATGCAAAATGAATGCACCATTGAGTGTGCATGGTGTATGCATGTTTGGCTCTAGCTGTGAGAATTTATCCGCTTTCAGACAACATTCCGTATGCGCCTGGAATGCATGTTTGCATTTTGGGCACAACGCAGGACAGGCAGGCAACATGCGTGCTGCGTTTGTGTGTGTGTGAGCGTTTTTCGTAATGTATTGTTTGTTTGCGTTTGATTGCATGTTTACGCATTTCGCATGTGTTCGGGGAATTCTTCAAAATGCATACAAAAGGCACGCGCAGTGAATGCACCTTTTTTGCGCGCATGTGGTTTGAATGTTTGTATGCGCTTGGTATGCCTCCAAACTGCATCTTGTTTGCATTTGTACACATTACACACGACGAATGTTTGTTTGCATTCTTGACATTGGCTTGAACCCCTTCCAAACGCATTCAACATACCTACAAGCAGAAGACACCAAGAACACAGCATGCAGTTTTGTGAATGTTGTATGGCTTGTTCTTCTGCGTTTGTATGCGTTGTCTCTGCATGTTGTATGCAGTTATGCAGTTTGGCAACTATGCCAAAAAACTGTTGGCCCTGGCTGTTTGCATTGTGGGGTCTGGCATTGCTGCCTTGCGACTACATTCTGTATGCACTTTGTTTGCCTTCCAACTGCATGTCGTTGGCTTTTTGTATGTGTTACGCAGGACAGGCGCAGAAGCATCCCGCGCATGCTGCATGCATTTGGCCTGCGGTATGCGTTTTCTATGCGTATTGTTTTTGGGATTGAGTCCCTTCCAAATCCATACGCCGCGCGCGCAACATGCGTACAAAAGGCAAACGACAAGCACGCAGCACGCAGCTTATTTTCTGCGTTTCTGCTGCTGCGTCTGCAAGACTGCTGGCTAATTGATCCCTGGTATGTGGACAGTTTGCTGGTGGTGGCTTCACAGGCTCTCACAGGCAATCCCAGTGTGTCGGTCGTGCTTGAGATTTCATTGCAGCCTGATTGTTGACCATTCAATTTTGGTTTGTTGAACACCGAGCACGATCTTCTTCACGCGACTTGGTTTTCTTACTGGGAAGCAGACAGACGCTCATTGAGGCAATCAGTTGGGGCTGCTTTGCTGGTGTTTGCTGGCAGAATCTTTTCGCGCTGAGTTTGGCCGGCGCAATGAAGAGGAGCTTACGTAGATTCAATGCGATGGGGCGCTGGGATTCACTCCTGGCTCACGACCACGTGGACCCCATGGCATGTCTGTTTTTTCTCAGAGGCCAGGGATTCTCATCTCTGCATTTTCGGCGAGCGCATGAAGACACTGTGCCGCTTGCGAACATGTACACGAACTTGGAATGGCTGAAGCTGTGAAGAAAGATGCGAGCAAGCAGAAGATGTAGACCTGTCAAGTTCCCGGCCAACCCACCCCCCCGTGGACCCTACATGTTGCACGCGCCTTGTGTGCCTTCAAATTGGATTTTTGCATTTTTGCGGGACGGGTGCATTTCGTGTATGGTGCATCCTTTCATTTGCAGTTGTATTGGTTTTGTATTTGGATGCCTTCCACACACATACAACAGGCACGCAGTTTTGAGTGGATGTTGTATGCGTGTCTGGTTTTGGCGTGGCACGCGCTTTACGTGGCAACACGCCTTCAATAGGCATAAACTGGGTAAACAACAAGCGTGCAACATCCATTTATAGTTCATTTATTTGCTGTATACCTTTGTGCGCGAACTGTGCTAATTTCATGCATTGTGGGCATACGAAACGCATACAAAAATATACAACATTCGCGCGCATATTTACTCTACTTTGCGTGCTCTGGCTGTATACATATTTAACTCTGGCATGGCTACCTTCAGACAACATTTGGTATGCGCTTTGTATGCCTTCTGCCTGCTTTTTGTTTGCATTGTTTGCGTTACGCAGGACAGGTGCATTTCACGCATGGTGCATGCGTTTTGTCTAAATATTGTATTTGGACGCCTTCCGCACGCATACAAAATGCGTACGGAATGCATGCAAAGGCATACACAATGCATGCTGCATTCTTGAGCCATTTGTACTTTGAAACTTCATATTATATTCGTGTTGCGTGATGTTGAACGTATTTTGCGAGACAGGTGCATGCATGGCGCACTTACTTGTTCATGTGTTATGTACGCAGTTTGTATGCATATTGGGTGCATTGTTGGGGTTTCTTCCAAACGCATACGCAATGCGTACACAATGCATGCAAAAGGCATGCTGTGTGCGAATTGTTTGCATTGGTGGCTCTGGCGCAGCATACATTTTTGTGCGCGCGTCATATGCATGTTTGGCTCTGGCGTTGCTACCTTCCCAACCCGCAAAAAAAACTTCAGAGAACGCAAACTTTTGCATAACACTGCGCGCACACACACACATGAGACACGGGCAATTTTTTGGCATGGTGCATGTAATATGTATGCCTGTTGTAAGCATATTGTTTGCATATTGCGTGCATGTTTGGAATTGGCCTGGTGTCCCCTGCTTTCCCTCGCACCGATACTACCACAAATCAAGGCAGCCGTTTTTCCGTTGTCGTCTTGCTGGTTCGCAGCTTGCGTGCGCTTGACTTTCGAGCCTTGGCAAGTGTCCAGGTGGCAAACGGGCCCCGCACCAGGTTTTGAGGGCCCCATGATATGAGGATGCGGCAAAGGAAAAGTGGCAACTTGTTTGAGACCCCTGCCCTGCTGTTAAGCACATTGATGTTTTAAGGAGGGGGCGTGGCGACCCCCTAGCCACGCAATTCGGTAACGTTCCACATATTTGGCCAACCATAGTTTACCGGCCACACCCGTAACCAATGAAATACTAAGTTTGAGAAGCAGTTTGAGGCGCCGAAGTAGCTCGTCCTGAGGAATTTGAAAGAGAGGGAAGGGGGCAGGACAATTGGAAACGTTCGAAGAGGTTTTAAAGAGGGGGACAAGACGCCCCCTGCTTAGGACACCAATACCCTTAACAGCGGGTGACGGGTCCCAACAGCTTTTAACGAAAAGGTAACATGCTTCACAATACCTGCCAAAACTTGAATGTGCCAAGCTACAAATACACGCAAGCTGCAAGCCAGCAAGGCGACAACGGAAAGCGACTGCCTTGCATGGGCGCGAGGGAAAGCAAGGCAAACCAAGGTTCAGCAAGGAAAAGCAAGGGAAAGGCCAAATCCCAAAATGCATACAATATGCAAAGAACACGCATACAAAAGGCATATATAATACATGCACCATGCATAACGTTTACCTGTTGCTCATGTGGGTGTGTGGGTGTGCAGTGTTATGCAAAAAATATGTGTTATCCCAAGTTGTCTTTTGTTGCAGGTTGGGAAGGCAGTAACGCCAGAGCCAAAAATGCGTACGACGTGCGCGCAAAAAATGCATGCCGCGCCAGAGCGAAAAATGCTAACAAACATGTGCCTTTTGCACGCATTGTGTACGCATGTTGGGTGCGTTTAAAAAACTCGAGGCCAAGTCCAACAATGCGCCCAATACGCACGCAAGCTATATACAAAAGGCATAAACAAATAAGTGCGCCATGCATGCACCTGTCTCGCAAAATACGTTCAAAATCATTCTCCACGAATACAACATGAAGTTTCAATATACACAAGGCGCAAGAATGCAGCATGCGTTATATATACCTTTTACATACGTTTCGTACGCATTTTGTATGCGTGTGGAAGGCGTCCAAATACAATATTTTTACAAAATTCAAGCAGAAGGCAGACAAAATGCATGCACCATGCATAAATACACCTGTCCTGCGTAATGCAAACAATGCAAACAAAATGCAGGGGCTCAGTCAAGTGGGGGAGGGGGTGGCTAGGGGTAGTTAGACATAACATGACAAAAGGGAGCTACCGCAGGCCTAATCTTCAACTACCAGCCAGAACGGCAAACTATCCACAAAATGCGGACCCGAGAGGGGGCTGGGCTGACCGGGTGGCAAGCCCGGCTAAAAGGGCCGGAAGGGTCTGCAGGTAGCGGAGGAAGGACAAGGCATGCCAGAGCCAACTGCATTCTGCGTGCTTTTGTATGCCTTTTGCATGCATGTTGAATGCATGTGGAAAAGATTGAAGCCAAACAAGACCGCAAACAGACGCCTGTCCTAGGCAATGTAAAGAAAATGCAAACGAAACGCAGATTGAGGGACAAAATGCATCGAATAATGCATGCAATACGCACACAAACATTGTGCATTAATTTCGCATGCCATTTGTATGTGTTGCGAATACTTTCCCAAATGCGTATGCGTAAACATGCATTAAACGCAAACAATCAGCACGTACGAAAAAAGGGAAAAGAAACAACTCACACAGAAATGCAGCACGCCTGTTGCATGCCTGCCCTGCGTAGCTCGTACAACATGCAAACAAAATGCAGCTTGAAGGCATACCAGGCGCATACAAAATGCAATCTGAAGGCAGATGCCAGAGCCAAACATGCATACAGCTAGAGCCAACAATGCATACAAAATGCACACAGTTCTGCATGCATGTCGAACGAATACTTTGCTGATGCCGTAAGGATTCCGCAAATACACTACAGAATGCTCTCCGAAATGCACGCAAAATCCAACAACTGCATGCCAAGCATGCTCAGAGAAGCAGGGCTTGGCCATGCCGTAGGACCTGCTCAAGAAACGTTGCTAGCGCAGATTCGCAGAGGCACATAGAGATGCGATTTGATACTTCTTAGCACGAGAGCAAAGAACCGTCTTGACAAAGATGTGTCACGCGACAAGGTGATAGCATCGTGTGTCTGCAGCCCGGCGGCTGCCCACAAGTGAGCCTTGAACACCAAAGTCGAAGTAACGGCGGGCGAGTCATCTCACGCATGTTCCAATCAACCGCCCCTGGACTCAAGGTTGAAAAGCTGCAGCCAAAATCCCTGTCGCCGTCAAAGCCTTGGCCCAGCTGTAAGAAATGCCCTGCGCAAGGGCTGCGTGGAAGTGGAAGCATGCGGCCCTAACTGCGGTTTGGTGGCAACATAATGATGAGTTTTACAAGGTGGCGACAAGTCCAAATAAATATATCATCTTCTTAACAGCAGCCCAGCAATTTTCCCCTTTCTACCGCACGCGAGAAGCACACCGTGGCTTCCGCCGCAAGATGCCAAAACTTTTTGCGAGAAGGCGAACGCCGAAAGCCGTGTCTGACCCCTTACTCAAAACAAAAACTGAACAAATCAGTGAAGGCATAGACTGCTGCGCGCGCGCTCTGCGACACAAAGAACGCGGACACCGCTGAGCCTTCAGGCTCATGAGCTGCCCGTGACTCATCCGGCCAACTGCGCGCGCCTCTCCCCTGCTCTTGAGCAAAGACTGTGGCGCCATCGCAGCAGTGCGCCGCAGACCTGTGGACAGACTCTTGCACCGCCCCCCCCCCCCCACATTGTCCTCCAGCGACCTCAGCACTGCAAAGCAACTGCTGGCGAGCTTTGTTGCGTTCGAAAAGATCATGATCCACACCTGTTCGGCGCAAGGCGCTTCGATTGGCCGGCCCTCACGCGCCCCCTGCTCCGCCGGCCTCGCTGCAATCAGCACGGCCAAGTGTTTGCAGCCCTCTCAATGCCCAGCCCATTCGCCGTGAGTGGAGTCCTATTACGTTCAAATCTGTCTCCAGGACCAGGCCGGCGTTTAGTCGCCGAAAACGGCACCGACGCGAGGGAATGTCGCAGTCACCGTCTTGCACTCGCGCAGCAACGCCCTACAAACATGTCCCTTCGCCCAAGCCAGCTCCCAGGCCCCCAGGCCCCATTGGTCGATTCGCAACTGCAGGAGCACTTGCGCTTCACCTCCGCCGCCCGGTCACTGATCCATGCCACGATCCACGCGGAGCCGAGGGCGCGCAGCAGACCGCGGCCCTTAATAGTTCCGACAAGTGATTACGTGAAATCTCATGACTCCGAGCTTGCGCTCGGAACCAAGGCGCGTGGTGCGGGCAATCTCTACGGTCTGAGCCTGCTCCAACGTCAAGCCATACCTTGCCATCGACTGACTCTGCCCCGCCAATGCGGCTGCAGCTAAGTCCTTTCTTGGTTGCCAGCTCTTCAAAAAGTAGCCGATGCAGTCGCGCACGGATACCTCGGCCCAGGCAAGCGGCGCATCTCAAGTTAGACTGCAATCAGCTTGCGAGCTTTCAGCTAGGACCGCTCACCATCAGGGAAGGTGAAGTGGTGCTGGATGACGTGAACGGCGGCCTCTCAACAATCAGGGACATCCCTTGAAAGCAAACGATGACGGGTCAAATCTGCCGGCCCCGCATCTACCACGAGTGGAGAGAGCTGTGGCCTGGTGAACTTCAGCGTGAAAGTTATGCTGCGAACTAGCTTGGGCTGATACATCAAAGGGGTCAACCAAACACAAAGCAAAGTTTTTTTGGGAACAAACCCATCACAATTCTCTTGCGCTTGTGACTTCACACGACACGACATGACTCCCACTAATACATTTGCTCGCTAGTGTGTGTGTGTGCTGTGAGAACTGCATTGCAAACAAACGTCTCGCCCTCTCTCTCTCTCTCTATAAAATCGCTTTTGACTGGGGCTCTCGTTCTCAAAGCCGCCAGCGCCACTTTTCCGTGTAGAGCACCGTGGCGTTGGAGGGGCTGACTGAGCGGCAAGGTGACGACAACCACGAGCCAGCTGATGAACTCAGGCTATCTGAAAACATTTGCATAGATTTACAGCATCTACGGCAAGCACATTCCGCGAAGCTGGTTCTCTACATGAAGGTGCCCCAAAAATGTAGGATACCCCAGCGTGACCGCTGCCGAGCCGTCAGTTTTTGCAGGGCCAAGTGGCCTCCACAGGCACCCTGCCCTTTTGCCTGCTTGCCATTTGAGTTCGTTTGGCCCTTTTCGTACCAGCTTCTAAGCCGACACTAAACCAGTGAGCTTTCCTCTTGACCCCAACTCGAGCCCTGTTTGGGCCGCCCGCCCCCAATCCTCTCCTTTCAGAAGGCACAAGCAGCAGAACCCGAAACTGATTTCTTTGTGTGAAATTGGTTTCTGTGAGCTTCTTGGACCTGTGAAGAAAGTGTACTTTGCGCAAACGCAAACAGCTCCCTTCCACACCAAAACAATTTTGAAAGGTGAGAAGAAAGTGCACTTTCTGCCACGACACAAACTTCTCCCTTCCGCAAAAAACCACCTCATTAGAAACATTTCGTGTTTGAAGCGAAGGGGCGGCGATTGATATTCAAATGCGACAAGTGGGGTCGGCACTTTGGCAACCTGAGGCGCAGAATTGGTGGCCGGTGCAGGACTAGATTTCCATGGGTGACAGGCGCAGCACTTTGGAGCGAGTCGTGCGGTTTGCGATTTCGTGGCAAGCGCCTCATTTCGCACCCTGCAGGTGCGGATTTGGCAGTCAAAGCACTTTCGCAAGGTAGAGTACAGATTGCGTGGCAGGCGCAGCACCTTAGGCCAAACGGAAAGAGAGAGAGAGAGAGAGAGAGAGAGAGAGAGAGAGAGAGAGAGAGAGAGAGAGAGAGAGAGAGAGCGAGATAGGGAAAAGAGAAGGACAAAGAAATACAGAAAGAAAGAAGAAAAGAATGACAGCCAAAGAAAGAAAAAGCAAGAAAGAAAGCAAGAGACAAAGAAAGAAAGAAAGAAAGAAAGAAAGAAAGAAAGAAAGAAGGAAGGAAGGAAAGAAGGAAAGAAGGAAAGAAGGAAAGAAGGAAAGAAGGAAAGAAGGAAAGAAGGAAAGAAGGAAAGAAGGAAAGAAGGAAAGAAGGAAGGAAGGAAAGAAGGAAAGAAAGAAAGAAAGAAAGAAAGAAAGAAAGAAAGAAAGAAAGAAAGAAAGAAAGAATCAAAGAAAGATCAAGAAGATGCGCAGGGGGACGCTTTTCTGCTCTTCCCATAGGCACGTGTTCTTTCCAGAAACTTCTGCTATCAAGCCCTGCTGGAGCATACCTCGTAGGGGGATGGATTCTTCTTGTCGCTATCTTTCCTGTTCATCTTTCTGCCCTTCCTCATCCGTCCGAATCTGTACCAAGGCGCGCCCGATCCTGCCACGAAGGTCTGTGAGTGACCTCACTAAAAAAAGCTGCGCTTGCCACGAACTCAGTACCAGAACTTGCGAAAGCGCCAATAACGCGCCTTCCACGAAATCTGCACTTGACCTGGCAGATGGTGCGCCTGCCAGAAAATCTGCACCTGCCTGCGCCTGAGCGCGTGACCGTGCGAAAGCGCCGCGCCTGCTTTGCAAACTTGTGACAAGCGACACGTCGGCGACACCGGGCCCCTCTCCAAACGCACTCGGAGACTGTGCGGGGGTGCTCCGCGCTCGCTCCGACCAGGCGTCGGCTCAGGCTACCTTTCGAGCATCTGCAGCCCACTGAGGGCCACAGCGGGCTGCACTTTTGCAATACTTCTACTCCACACGCGCACACATCTTTTGCGCGCCTACGCTCTAGCAAGCCTTCAGTTTGTTGGCGCGCCACAGAAGTTATTTTTAAACCTTTTTTGACGACGACTTCCATCATCTGCCGCTTGAACATCGCGCAACATGGGTTGCTATTTCTGCTTTGCGCTAAGTAGCAGCTCCGTGCAGCAGATCTAGCATATAGGGAACACGTGATGACGGAATGTTCCCGTCTGGCAGGCGTTGCATTACAAATGTTTCCTGCAATTTCGGGGCACGCCTGAGCTTTGTTTTAAAGGCCGGCCGCCAGCCCATGGAGGGATCCTTGTTTTCGGGGCACACCCAAAAACGGCTAGAGCAAACACACTTTTGGCATGAAACACCAACCTCTTCTGGAAAATCTCAACTAAGGCGTCATTTCGAAGCTACTTCATTTCTATCAATCACACTCAAATGACTCAAGCAACTCGAAACACACATTAGTCCATTCTTGCGTGCTTTGCGCTAAGTCCACATAGTCACTATCAGAGTGGGGAGTTGGCAAACGCTGACCCGTTCTGGGTTCTCCTTGACACTCACAAAAACACACGAGACACCCGTTTGAACAGGTCCAGGAAACGGGAACCCCGTTGCTTGGCAACCAAAAGCCCGTGGCTTCAGCCTGTTTTCCGACCAAAACAAAGCAGCTTTTCATGTTGCGGCGCATTGAGAGCCGCGCCCCCAGGCTTGCGCCCGGTGTTGCCAAAGCTGATGGGCTCCGGCGCTCCCCCAGGCTGGCTGGAAGGGTTCTGGGGGACCTGAGCGACCGTACTTGGATTTCCCGCTAGGAGGCCAGGGTTTCGGCTATGACGTTTAGGACAGCTTTGGCTAGGGCATTGGTAGGATCGATCAAATCCGAGCAAAAAAACCTGCATGAAAAAACACTGAAAGCAAAAAGCGCCCGGCCAGCAGAGCCCACAAGTTTTAAGACTACCACCCTCCGTAGGTCTGCAGTCCTGCCCCCTTCTTGTTCTTCTTACATGGCCATGTTGAGTCCTGTGTCTGCACCTATCTTCATCAGACCTGCTCACAGTAAGCGCAGCACGTTCACGATGAAGTTGTTGTCCTGCGCAGGATGCGCTGATGCATAATGACCGCCTGCGATTTCCACTCAGTCGTGCAAGTGAATCGCGCTAGCAAATGTCCACAAAGTTTTCGGCGCGTCGACGCGCAAGTGACTAGGTCGTGGCAACACCAAGGCAACGGCCTACACAGCCAGTCAAATGCATATTTAACCTACGGTGGGTTGGAGAGCTCCTTGGTAAGTTGCGGAGGCCTTGGACAATTCCCGCTTTGATTCTGACTGGAACCTCATTTTGGAGCTTCTACGTTCAGGTTGTTGAACGCGTGACGCGAGGGCGGTCGCAAAGTTCGGTTGACAGCTGCCTGTCACTTGGTGTTTTCGCAAGCCGTCGCGGCATCCAGTTGCAGTCAAAGAGCCAGCAGACGCGCGTGGATGAGAAACGACACACACGCGCAGCTTTGTTTGTGTAGCCCCTTGTGTGATAACCTACAAACCGATAGCTCACATGAGCATTGTCCAGGGCGAGGCTTCGTGGCAAGACTCTGGCATCGGGGGGTGGCTTCGCCGGGCTTCGCGGATGTTTGTTCCACAAACACGTCTGCCGCACGCTCTCCCAGGACGCTCCGAGTCCCAAGCTGCCTTTGCTTTTTGAGCTAAGATGTCCTCGGCCACTTGCGCTCGTTGGCCCCCGTAAAGCCGTGAAAACTCGGCCGCACGGCCGTGATAACTCGCGTGGGAAACTGAACACTACTCCGCGAAAAAGCCGTGAAAACTCGCGAGCATCACGCTCGGAGTTATCTTGTCCTCACGACACTACAAGCCTTCTTAGCTCATACGGCCTAAGTAACTCGCGACTCGGAGCCTCCTGGTCATTTAGTTGAACTAAGCCTATGCGAAAGGGGGCGATGAAAAGCGGCAAATGAGACATGGGGCTTCAGAACAGTGCTTCGCCGGGTAGTCTTCCTGTCGTCTTCCCCAAGTCTTCCAGTAATCGTCGCCGTATTCTTCCAGCAGCCTTCTGAAGGGGACTCTGAGCATCAAGCTTTGGCACGCTACTGCCGTGAAAGAGCATAACGCGCTATAGCGTGCGTTCGCCTGCCTCAGTGTTACCGTGTTGCGCAAATGTGGCACACAAGTGCCCTCGCGGACCAACTATAGCGGGAGACCCCCGAAGCCAAAATCCATCCTCCAAATGCGGGGGCTCTCCCTAAGAAAAAGTTCCGCTCGCATCATTGGAGCTTCCTTTGTTGTCCTTGCACGGCTTAGGTACTGAGTAGAGCACACAACTAAGCAGCACACGTTGGAACGGAATACCCCAACGGGCGCGTCGCAACATCTAGGCTGACCAGAGCAACAGCCTTGTGCTATGGCCTTGACTGCCACACTAACCACTGCGCTTCAAAAATTGGAGGACTGTGTCCGAGCTTTGGGTGTCTTGGTCGGATTCCTGTTCAGCTGTCTACGCATCCTGAAATTTTCACAACGCGTGTCAGACTGTCTGCCCAATGTTCCATTTCAAACTCCCGCCCGGAACTAGACCCCTGCAAGGACCGTGACGAGCTTGCTTGCGACTCCCTCTGATCGCCTGCACCTCTTCGGGTGCGGCGGCCACCTCCGGGCTGCGCAACCTGGGCATCAGGGCAAAGCGCGCGCCGTCCTTGCTGGTCCCTTCCACCTTGTTCTTTCCGCGCGTCGTTCGTGATTCGTGGACCCTTGCAAGCCTCATTCTTGTCGGGACTGTGCGCCTAGGGTTCTGCTTCATTCTCACTGGTCGTTTCTGGGCCAGCGCGCATGCCATTCTTACTGGAGCTTTGCGTGTGTATTTGTTTCGGACCTCGGCAAACTCCACCCTGCTCCAGGATTGCCAGCAACATTCTGATTGGATGGTTAGAGTCAGAAGTGATCGTTTCTTCGAGCCTTAAAGCTGTTCTTATCCAAGCCTTGCCAAGCCCCTCTGAATGGACATTGCGCACGCCATCTTTATTGGTTGCATATCAAACTCTGCTTGGGGCTTTGCCAATGTCACTCTTCTCAACCTTTGCGCATCTCATTCTTGGACCTTTCCAATTAGGATTCTGCATCATTCTCATTGGTCATTTGTAGACCCGCGCACATGTCTTTCTTACTGGAGCTTTGCGTGCGCATTTGTTTTGGACCTTGGCGTGCCCACCCTTCTCCCAGATTGCCAGCGTCATTCTGATTGCACGGCTAAAGTCACGTCGTGATAAGCCTTTTGCAAAAGTTGTTCTTGAAAAAACCGCCTCACCCTGTGTTTGTTTTCATAGTCATTGAACCCATTGAACCCCATTTAGCACAAGGGCCTTTCATTTGTCATCGCAGCATTGACAGATAGACATTCATGGGTCGACACATCCAGCTGGTGTACATCACAAACATCATGCTGAATTGGTCCAGGGCCACACAAGCACCGTTGCCGCAGGCCGAACAGCCGGCATCATTAAAGAGACCCTCAATTTGTCGATGACAGGACCTCTCCTCAAGCACAAGGAAGTCCAACGAGTTGCTTCAAGACCCCTCCGAAGGAGCCAACTGTTTCAAGAACACGCTGAAGAAATACTTTCTGCAGGGCAAGGCCAACGTGTATCTGTACAGGCTCAGTTTCTTCAATCATTGACGGCAGAACCCGGAGTTCCGCAAATCCACATCCAAATTTGACATCCTTCTAAGGAGATTGAAGGCTGACCTGATGCCCGTTTACACGGCATAGTCACCAGATTTTTTGCATCAGTTCAAGATGCGAACCAAAGAAGGATTATTTAGCCGCCGGTGCCAGGGCACCGCCTCCAGGTTTCCATGCCTTGGATCATGTCGAAGACATCCGGAAAACGATCTGCTCATTCTCTCAATTCACCAGAGGATGAGATCTGTGATCTGTTTCGCCTTGGATGGATCCATGCGGAAGTATTGGCAAACCTGTTCGACATTCTGGGGCTGTAGCGGGGCCGGTAGCGGGGCTCCCCCGCCGCGGTAGCGGGGCCCACCCGCGACGCGTTTTATCACGAAAGGAACGCAATGGCCAGATCTATAGAGTCGGGTTGCATCCTCGCTGGGGAAAAATTGAAAACCCGCTTGGACGAGTTCAATTGCTTTTCACCGGCATCCTCGCCAGCCTGGGCCAGTTTTTTGCAGCGGCAGCCTCGCCAGATAAACACCTGCCTGGGGCAATTATTTTTCTCCTGGGCCAGTTATCATTGCTTTCACCGGCATCCTCGCCGGGATAAGCACCTGCCTGGGCCAGTTTTTGCAGCGGCATCCTCGCCGGATAAGCACCTGCCTGGGGCAATGAGTTTTCTCCCGGGCCAGTTATCATTCCTTTCAGCGGCAACCGCACTGGGATAAACACCTGCCTGGGCCAGTCATTTTTCACCGGCGTCCTGGCATTGGGCATCAGCACGTTCAATGAAGGGGCTTGAGAAACTCTCCTCCCGGCAATCACTGAACTCAGGTCACAGTTTCACGTCGGACTTTAAGCGTCTAATAAGAATGAAGCTGGCAACCTTGGAGAAGGGTGGGATTTGCCAAGGTCCAAAACAAATGCACACGCAAAACCCCAGTATAACATGCTATGTGCGCTGGTCCAGAAATGAGTTGCAAAGGCCCAACAAGAATGAGGCTTGCAAAAGTCCACGAATGACATGCGGAAAGGTCGGGCGCAATGACATGGGCAAGGCTTCAAGCAGAATGTGATTTGCAACCAGTGAGGATGGCATGTGCAATCCCCATCCCCTTTTCAGAGGGACCTGGCAAGGCTTTGAAGAGAACCACATTTGCAAAACTCCCGAAAAAGCTATCACGTTTGACTACATGCGCCTAAAAAGAATGACGCGGGCAATCTCGGAGAAGGGTGGGCCGCAAAAACTTCACTAAGAAGGACATGTGCGCTGCTCTAGAAATGAGTAGATTACGAAAGGTCAGAGTGTGACGGAGAACCCAAATTGCAAAGGCCCAACAAGAACGAGGCTTGCAAAGGTCCGGGACTGAATTGGCAAAGCGTCGAGCAAAATGTGATACGCAACCAAAAAGGATGGCGTGCGCAATGGCCATTTGAAGGGATCTGGCAAGGCTTAGACACCGAGAACTTTTCGAAGAAGATATCACGTCTGACTACATGCGTCTAAAAAGAGTGACGCTGGGAATCTTGGAGAAGGGTGGGGTTTGCGAGGCTGGCAAAGGTTGAGAATAATAATGTCGGCAACGCTTCAAGCAGAGTCGCATTTGCATCCAATGCCCATCGCCCATCGCCTTGTCAGAGGGACTTGGCAAGGCTTTGACAAGAACAACTTTTGCAACAGGCCCGAAGAAATTATCACGTAAGACTTAAGCGTCCAATTAAGCATGGGGCTGGCAATCTCGGAGAAGGGTGGAATTTGCCAAGGCCCACAACAAACACACTCGCAAAGCTCCAGTGAGAAGGACATGCGCGCTGGTCCAGAACTGACGATGGCGCAAAGGACCAAGGAGAGTGACGCAAAATGTGAGTTGCAAAGGCCCAGAAAGAGCGAGGCTTGCAAAGACCTAAGATATGCAACCGATATGGATGGCATGTGCAATGTCCGTTCAGAGAGATTGCGCAAGGCTTTGATAAGAACAACTTTCGCGCAAGGCCCGAAAAATCATCACGTCTGACTTTAAGCGTCTAATCAGAATGATGCTGGCAATCTCGGAGAAGGGTGGGGGCTTGCCAAGGTCCAAAAACAAACACGCGCAAAACCCCGTTCAAGAACGACATGCGCGCTGGTGCAGAACCGATTAGGCTGCCCAAAGGACCAATGACAATGACGCAGAATCCTGATTGCAAACGCCCAGCCAAAATGAGGCTTGCAAAGATCCAAGAATGACACGCACAAGGGTTGAGAATCATGTGGGATAGTTTCAAGCAAAATTTGATACGCCGCCAATAAAGATGGCATGTGCAATGTTCCTTCAGAGGGACTTCGAAAGGCTTTGATGAGAACATTCTTTGCAAAAGGCCCGGCGAAATTATCACGATTGACTCTAAGCGTCTAGGAAGAATGCCGCTGGCAATCTTGGAGACGGGTGGGATTTGCCAAGGTCCAAGACACACAGACAGACAGACACAGAAACAGACACAGACACACAGACACACACACACACAGACACACGCCCAAACACACACGCAAACGCACAAGCACACAAAACACACACAAACACACAGACACAACACACACGCAAACACACACACACACACATGCGCACACAAAACACACAAACACACGCAAACACACAAGCACACAAAACACACACAAACACAGACACAACACACACGCAAACACACACACACATGCGCACACAAAACACACAAACAGACACAAACACACAAACACACAAACACACACAAACACAAACACAAACACAAACACAAACACAAACACAAAGACAAAGCCAAAGCCAAAGACCAAGACGAAGACGAAGACGAAGACGAAGACGAAGACGAAGACAAAGACAACGACAAAGACAAAGACAAAGACAAAGACAAAGACAAAGACAAACACAAAGACAAAGACAAAGACAAAGACAAAGACACACAAACACAAACACAAACACAAACACAAACGCAAACGCAAACGCAAACGCAAACGCAAACGCAAACGCAAACGCACGCACGCACGCACCCACGCACGCGCGCACCCACGCACCCACGCACCCGCGCACCCACGCACCCACCCACCTACCCATACACATACACACACACACCCACCCACGCACGCACGCACGCACGTACACACACACACAAAACACACGCAAACACACGCAAGCGCACAAGCACACACAAAGCACACAAACACAAACACACACACACACACAAACACACGCGCACACACACAAACAAGCACACACACACACAACCACACATAAACACACACACACACCAAAAACAAACACGCACACAAACACAGACACAGACGCCCAGACACACAGAGACACAGAAACACAGACACACAGACACACAGACACACACACCCACACACAGACACACACACAGACACACACGAACACCCGCCGACGCGCACACTCGCGCAAGCGCACACGCGCACACGCGCACGCGCACGCGCGCACGCGCGCACACGCAAAGACGCAAAGACGCACACTTACACGCACACGCGCACACGCGCACGCACACGCACATGCTCACACGCACACGCGCGCGCACACCCACACCCACACACCCACACGCACACACACCCACACACCCACACACCCACACACCCACACACCCACACACCCACACACCCACACACCCACACACCCACACCCGCACACACACACACCCACGCACACAACACACACACACCCACGCACACACACACACACACACACCCACGTGCGCACAGACACACAGACACACAGAGAGACACCCACGCACACACACCCACACACACCCACACACCCACACACACCCACACACACCCACACACACACCCACACACACCCACACACCCACACACACCCACACACACACCCACACACACCCACACACGCACCCACACACACACCCACACACACCCACACACACACACCCACACACACATCCACCCACCCACGCACGCACGCACGTACGCCGAAATGGCCGGATTGCGCAAAGGAGCGGTGAGAATGACCCAGCTTCCTAATTGCAAAGGCCCGACAAGAACGAGGCTTGCAAAGGCCCAAGAATGACACGCGCAAAGGTTGAGAACCCTGCCACCAACACGGATGGCATGCGCAATATTCAGAGGGGCTTGGCAAGGCTTTTATGAGAACAGTTTTTGCAAAGTCTGACTTGAAAAGTAGAATGACACAGGCAATCCCGGAGAAGGGTGGGATTTGCTTTGAGAAATGACCAATAAGAATGACGCAGAATCCTAGTTGCAAAGGCCAAGCAAGAATGAGTCTTGTAGAGGTCCAGAAATGACATTCGCAAAGGTTGAGAGTAATGACATTGGCAAAGCTTCAAGCAGAACTTGCTACGCAACCAGTAAGGATGGCATGCGCAATGTCCATTCAGACGGACTTGGGAAGGCTTGGATAAGAACAGCTTTCGCAACAGGCCCAAAGAAAACCAAGTGTGGGCGGCTATGAGGGCCCCTGATTTTGCGGCCCTTTTATTGTTTTTTGTTTTTCACCTTCTAGAGCACGATGGTGTGCACGTGTGTGACCTAGTACTGAAGGCGCTTGCTTTGTTCAGAGGATGTTTGACATCGATGTAGCAATTTCTCTTGGGCTGACTGAAAGAACTCTTCCAGGCAACAGATATCTGCCATCATTCAAATGTTGAGGAGGTGGTATGGCAATAGCTGGCGTGGTAGGAACAAGTTTTTCTGCTTGTGCCCTCCCTCCATAGGTCACCCAAACAATTGCAGATAAGTAGATACCTTCTTGCCAACCGCCAATAACAACTTATGTGGAAAAACAAGAAGCGGTGAAACATAGAAATGTTCTGCGCCGCATGAAAAACGGTTTTTTGTCGATGGAAGGACAGACTGCGCTGAAGTGAGGTACCTATTTCTGGTACTAGCTAGACTCTATTCTCACCAATGGCAACCTAGCAGTCTGGTGACGTTGCTGCACATTGGCCTAACCTTCAACAAATGTAGATGCGTGTCAAAGCCACAGGCGCATACACTATTCTATCCTATTTTACTTAAAAACACCACAGAGAGTATGGTGGCAAGGCAAGCGATGAGAATACTGCGCTGAAATGTGACGGCAACCAACATGCGTAGAGTCTGTCTGTTTATTATTGGAACCGTAGCCTCAGCGTAAACAACCCCCTTGTTGCCACATGTGCTCCTTCATTGCAGGTGAAGCGGCAGCAATCAATGTGGTTGCTAGTTGCAGACATTCTTTTAGCCAGCGCTGCTTGTAGCGACCACTTCAAGCCCTGCGTGATCAATAGTGCAAGGGGCCCAGTGTACACATATAGTGACCCAGTGTATAAAATCAAGCCAAAGCAGCCGAATCACCCGCAACTTGAAGGAAGCTGTGTAAGCAAACAGGACAGCCTTGAATTTTGCACTTTTAGTATCGCCAGTTCTTCTCCTTGAATCTTGCCAGGAGTTCTGTTCTGGCGCCTTGGTTGCACAAACAAAACAGGCGATGGGCCGCGCGACATCTGGATGAGTTCCTTCATCTCGGCGGTCTCCTCGAAGAATGCGCCTGCTTCGTTGATACACAGGATGTGTGCATTGTTGCAGAGTAACATCTTGTTCAGAGGTCGATCGGCATACCCTTCATCTCGGTCGGCAGGAACCCAACGTTCACAGTGAGCAGCTTGAGTGTTGTGGATGACGAATACTCTGTCTCTTGACTATCCTCTTGTGTTCGACTAGCATCCCAGAATCAGACTGGAAGTGTATGCCTTGATCTTTCGGCGGTTTGCCTCCTGATGCCAGAATTCCGCTGCATCATCGTTGACGGATGCATCAACATGTGCCAAGGCCCCATGAGTTCGAGGAAGCTCTTGCGGGTGTCTTGGAATTCCCTCTTTGCGTCTCGCTCATCTCTCTGTAGAGAGTGACCTTTTTTTGAAATCGGCAATGTCCCTAAGTCTCCGGTATTGGTTTGTTTCGCGCGAGACGGAAAAAACCAATCGAGATTGGTATTTCCCATCGTGGATTGGTAAGTGGTGTAATATCAATATTGCAAGATTGGTTTGTCAAAAATATCAATATTTGACCTTCCCTAGCAACTAGCTATTTTGAAGGTTTCCTTCCTAAATTCCTTTGACTTTGCAATTAGGAACCTTCTGACTTTGCAGTCAGATTTATGACTTTGCTGTCATTTCCCACCCTCCCACCACCCCCAGAGAACATGACTTTGCAGTCATGCCCCACCTTCCCACCACCCCCAGCCCCACCTGAAAGCTGTTGGCAAATGCCCTCCTCACCAGGAACCTTAAATTTAGGATTGCCACAACTTCGCACCCCCCAGCCCCACATCACAATTAACCACTCCTGGCCCCAGACAAGAGCTGCTGGCAAAAGCACTTTTTTCGCAAAAATGGCATGTCGCAAGTTGACACCCCCCTCAGGCAGCTGGAGCCAAGCTCAGACAGCCTTCCAACAAAGTCTTCACTTCCATAACACCACACATAGCGAGGGTTCAGAGTCAAGCCTTGAATGGCTAGCTCATTGCAGTAATGCAATTTTGGAACCATTGACCATTGGCAGGTTTTTCCTTCACTGTTTTTGCAGCCAGGAACTGGTATGTTTGCAAAGCAGCTTCCATGTGACCCAAGGCTGCCCTTGCTTCTTGTTTCTCAGGAACCAGGCCAGAGTCATACACATGGTTGTAGTACATGTCCAAGTGTGCCAGGAGGTCCTTCCTTTTCAAGGAGTAAGTGCTTCCATCACACCAGTCTCTGCAGAGCTTGGAAAACACTGGCACCAAAGTCCTCACCAGAGCCAACTTTGACACAAGAGTTTCGCAAAATTGGTGGAAACAAAGACCCTTTATGATGCCAAGGGTCCTGGCAGCCTTCAGGTGTGCCAGGCAAGGGTAGGTGGTACTCAGTGCCTTGGGTTTGGTAAAGTTGTTCAGGGTAAACTTGGACAGTGGCTTGCCATGGCCAGCTTCTCCTTGGTGTTCTTGTATGTAGGCCCAAAGTTTTTTCAGGGCAAGCTGCCTTTGTGCAGCTGGAACCTTGCAAACAACAAAGTCAAAGCAAACATTGCCAATGCAATGGCTGCTGAAGCCCAAGTCCAGCACATGGAGGATGTCAAGGCACAAGGTGTAGATGGACACACCAGGCGAATTGAAAATAGGGTGTGCTGGGTTTCTCTGCCTGAGACTTCTTGAAGTTCTCCACATGGCATTGCTGACAAAATCATTCCAAGGCTTGTCCTTTGGATCCCTGTTGGCACCACAAAGGTAGCAAGGGGTTTTGCTGCCCTGGTGCCTCATGCCCAGGCCATTTTGGAAAAAATCCATGTCACCCATGAAGCCAAATAGGACTGCAAAATAATTGTTTGGCAGTATCTCCTTCCCAACAAGTGGAAAAAGTGGGTGGGGCTGGAGTTCATATCCAAAAGGATCTGTGTCAGGCCATTTGTTCTCCAGGAGGGCTTTCAAGCTCCATGCCACCCATGAATACAATGTGTGTTCTGTACCATTTTCCCCATGGGCAGTGCAGCTCTTGGGGTAGGAAAAGATCCACAAATGCTCTTCCATGCCGGGCTCATCAGCAGGCCCCTGAAACTCACAGTCATCAGGCTGTCAGTGGACTGAAACTCTGCTGCATCTGCATGCAGTAGCAAAGGAATGCACCTTCTCTTCCAGTTGTGTTTCTTCAGCATGGGGTGGCCCTTCAGCCTTTTGTCTTCCATGGGCATTGCTTCCCAAAAGTTCTCCAGGTTGCTGGTGCCAAAGATGCTTTCGAAAACAAGAATTGATGCAGAGCTTGAGGACAGGTGGTGCATCCACATGCATGGCAGCTTCACAGGAACTTCCCCCTGATCATGGTGCAGCCCCACAGTTTTGGGGTCCAACCTAGGGCACTTGAGTAGCACACTTGTTGGGGCAAGGCTGGAGGAGACCTTCTGGAGCAAATCTCTATGACAATTGTTTGAAGCCATTCCGTAGTTGCCAAGCAAAGCCAGCCCACGGATGTCATCTTGCAGGCACCCTGACAGCCTGGCAGAGTGAGCAATAGCCTGAACATTAACTGCTGATATCTTGCCCCAGGCCCATTTGGTCAGCAAGGAATGGGCCAGTGAGGACAAGGACTGGGCCCACCCAATAGCAGCAGCAGCCAAGTCTGCATGTTTCCTCTTTCCCATTGCAACCAGCCAGCAGCTGCCAGAACAATGGAAATGCATAAAACATATGGGGTTTTGCAACTGAAGCATGCACAGGTCCTACCAGTCTGACAAATACATCTATGTCTGTTGTAGTGCTGGTGCAATGCTACAAATGGCTGCAAAGTTGCAACTGCAATCTTGAAAATGGCTGCAAAGCCACCTGAGAGTGGCTGCAAAGCCACTTGAAACTGACTGCAAAGCCAACCCAATGGCTGCAAAGCCACTAGAAAAGCCTCCCAGCATGAGTGAACAGCCTACAGCCCAGCCAACAAAGAATGACTGCAAGGTCACCTATGGCTGCAAAGCCACCCATGACTGCAAAGCCACCCATGGCAAGTCATTCATGCTAACTGCAAAGGTGATGAAACATAAGTGCAGCTGTCCAGAAACACATGGCGCACAAAGGCCACCACCAACAGGTGGCTGCAAATTCACCCAGCATGATTGCACAAGGCCACCCAACATGGCAGCATGACTGTCCCAACATGACTGCATAAGCCACCCAGCATTACTGCATCAGGTTTGCAGCTGTAGCCCCACTTGGCTGCACAAATTATTCCAGGCCACCAAGTGATTTGTTGCAAATCTATTGCACATTCATGCTCTGTCCCTGGACAAAGCTGCAAGGTCACCCTTTGCTCCTCCATGTTGCTGCTCTGCGCTTTCAAACTAGTCACCCAAACACTTTGGCTTGCTGGCTCACCCACCCCTGAATCTCCTTCACCTTGCTGTAGATCTCCAACAGCTTTTCCTGGCCAGGCTCGTGGGTTCCCTTGTTGCCCTTCTGCAGGTACAAGTTCTTGCAAGTGTTGATGTGGCCTGCAATGTTCTCCCTGCACAAGCCAATCTCCTTGATCACTGTCTTGGACCCATACTTGCTAGACTTGGCCTTGCCCTGCATAATCTCCACCTTTGTGGCCAGCCCCTCCAAGCCAGACTTCATTTTGCTGGCATTGTTGATGACATCAGCAACGCACACGATGGACTCTAAGGCCTTCAGGATTTTGTCCTTGTCCTTCTCTTTCTCCTTGTTGTCTGGCAGGGCCTTCTGGCCCTGGCTCTTGTCACTGCTAAAGCCACCAGTTTCCACATTGTACCTCAAGAACGTCGACTGCCAGTCCTCCATTGCATCTGGATCATCAGAAGTCACTTTCTTCACTCCCTGGGATTGCTGTCTTTTTTTTTGAGTTGGTTTCCTTCTTGTGCACATCATGGTTGTCAATGTAGATTGTCACATCCTTTGCCCTTGGATGTTTCTTTTCTACAATGTCACCACATTCCACCAGAGCATCTATCTCTTCAGCAGAGTACCTCTTCAGAAGGGAGGTGTAGGACTCTTCTTTGATTGTCTTGACAAACCCCTGACTGTTCTGGATCTTCTGCACTGCCTCCTGCCAGCCATCACCAAAGGTGGGGTCCAGCAGCCATGAAATTGCACACTGCCTTTTGGCATGATTCTTGCCTTCACCCCTTGCCACATTGGATGCAGCTTCCCATACCTTCTTGCCCTCCACATTCTTGGAAATGGCAGCCTTGAGGCGACCATTGACTGCAGACCATTCTGCATTGCTCAGAGCAGGCCCTTCTGAGGCAACAGACTCATCATCAGCAGCCTTTTGCCTCCACAGCTCAATCTTTTCCTGCAATGATGGGCTTCTCCTTGCTGCCAGATGCAGATGCCTTGGCAGCTGCTGGCTTCTTCATCACAGCCTTCATCACCTTCATTGCCTTCTTGGGGGCCATAGCTGCCAGAATACCAAGGCAAACAGTTGAGCACAGGGTTCCTGAAGTCAAGCCCTTTCATTGTCAGCCACATGCAAGCCCTTGGTTTGTGCAGTACGGCATGCCAGTACAAAGCACCATGCAAGCAGCCAGCATGTTTTCCCATCATATGCCAGCATGACAAGCCACCTACAAGCTGCTTCTTCTTGTTAGAGAAAACCGGCTGTCTACAAATAGCTGCTGCCCACAATACACAAGCCAGCCCATTTTACTAGAGCCTCCCAGCCCGCCCACCCCAACCCAGCAGCAGCCATGTGCCTTTTACCAGCTTTGCACATGCTCCACAACCGTCCATTATGACACAGGCCTTTTGCCAAGGCCATTCCCATTCATTGCCTTTTTTCAAGGCTAGTTTACATCCATGCTTCAGTCAATTTGCATGGCCTCTTTGTCCTCAGATTGGCTCTCTTCCAACCTTTATGGCTGCAGCCTTCACAATCTCCTTCATGGCCTCGTCCTTTTTCTCCATGGCCACCAGGTGATCCTTGTCAATCTTCTGGATCAGCTCCTTGTACTTCTGCTCCTGCATCACCTTCTCCTTCAGAATGTACTCCATCTGCTCATTGTGCTGAACCTCCTTCTTTTTCATGTCCACTTTATGGCCCTCGCAGGTTTTCTTCATCTGCTCCTCATAATCTTCTTCCAGCTGGTTCACTTCTGCGTGCCATTTGTCATTAACCGCCTCGGCCTCCTTGAGATAGCCCTCATGGTGTGCCACCTGGGCAGCAGTGTACTCCTTCTCTTGGCGGGAAAGCTGCTTGCGAATCTCAGCATTCTTCCAGTGTGCAATCGTTGAATTTGCAGCACATTCATGGTTATAGCAGCTCTTGTAGAGGTAGCACTTCAGGCCACAGCTTTTGCACCACCATGCATTGTGCTTTCTGGGAGCCTCTTGTCCAGCAGCATGTGTCTTCTTGAACTCTTTCTCAGCTTTCCAGGCTTCAAAACCTTTTTCTCTGAATGGTCCATGCCCATCCAGTGCTCAGCCTTAACCTTCAGCTCCTTGATCTCATTGGCCATCTCATGCTCTACTGCCAGCAAAGCTGTCGTTTTGGCTGTGGCAGCCTCAGCTCACAGGTTTCTCCACATGTCCACCCTGACCATGTGATAACATGTGCTACCACAATGATTCCAAAGCCAGTCTCCACCACAAACAGTTGCCACTACCCCCCCCCCCCCCCAGCACCCAATAGTTTGTGTGACAAGTGGCTTGCACCTCAGTGGACTCATGCAGCAGCTGGGCTTCCTGATGTGCTCAATTTCACCAACAAGACATGGCAACACCAGCGGCACATGGTAAAGAGCTTGGTGCTGGCATATGTTACTAACATTTTACAAATTTACAGTTAAGTGTCTTTGCTGGCGAGCTCAACCTCACTGTCATGCTCCAGCTGCAATTGATGCAGCTCCAATTGGTGTTGCTGCTTTTGCTCGTGCAGCATTACAAGGAAGGGGCACGGGTGGTGGCATGGCTGGCTGGGGTGGTGGCATGGCTGGCTGCTTGGGCTGAAGGGGCAGCATATTGGAGGGGCCGGGTGCTGGCTGGGGTGGTGGCCGCATATGCTGCCCAAGACTTAATGGTGCGGGGGGCTGCGTTGGCATTGCCTGTTGCATGTTTGCTGGCTGTGCTTGCTGCTCTTGCTGCTGCCTCTGGTAGTTGGTCATCACGTCAATGACCACATTTCTGATGGAGCACATCTCATCATCTTGCTGAAAAACAGCTGCTGCATTGCCAGCTTGAATCAGCCAATCATGAAAAGGCAGGTTACCTGGGCAAGGCATTGCAGGCTTCACCAAATAAAATGCAAAACTTGGACATGGCTCTGGCAGATTTCTAGGCACACCAAATCTAACTAGCCTGGGCCACAACCAGCTGGCACCAACCAATATTGTTTCCCACAGCCAAGCTGAACTGCCAACCTTCATCAGCCCTCAGATCACCAACAGCAAGCTGCATTCAGTGCCTGGAGCAAGCATGACATTGCATGGCTTGCATGGGCAATCCAATGGGGCAAGGTTTCACAAGCTCACAAGGGGAAACCACAGCCAGCAATCAATCATGTACGGGCTAAACTGCTTCAACCCTACAAACCTTTCAAAACCAAGGCATGACTGCAAAGTCAGGGTTGCCAAGGAGCCTCTCCACAAGTATGGCAGCAGAGCCAAACACATGCAGTCGCAAAGCCATTTAATTAGTAGCACAAGGGTGCCCTGTCATGGGTGCAAAGCCAGGCACATGACTGCAAAGCCAGGCACATGACTGCAAAGCCAGGCACATGACTGCAAAGTCAAACACATGACTGAAAGTCAGGCAGGTGACTGCCAAGTCAGACACAGACATGACTGCAAAGTCAAACAGGTGACTGCCAACTCAAACACATGTCCAACATGTGAACCCAAAGCCAGGCTGAACATTGCAAGCATGCTTGCATGCCTGCATTTGAAACCTGTAAGCAAGGGCTTGTAAGAGCACAAAACCAGTGTAACCAACAGTAGCTGCTATAATCATGCCTGGTTCTTATTGTTTGCCTTGTGCCAGGGTTTGCAGTGTTTGCAGTTGCGATTTTCCACTGCAGCCTCTTGCATATGACCACACCAAAGTGAGACAACGCATCAATCTGAGAGCAAAAAGTTCCTGAGCTTCACTGCCAATTTCTTGTTCTTGGGCTTCTCCTGTCTGATCAACCCAATGATGGTTTTGTGATCAGGGCTCTGCTTTTCACTCACTGCCACCAGAAGCTTCCACTTCCCATCAACTGGGTCTTTGGTCTGTATGTAGGACTGCTGCTTGGCAAAAACCAATTTCATGCCAATGTCACTGCCTTGTGTGTCCTTCTTGTTTGCTGCTGGTTTCTTTAGGATACCAGGGATGGCTGCTGTTGTTTCCCACATTTTTTTGATGGCATCCTTGCTGGTTGGCACTTTGTCAATGCTGCCTTGGCTGGAGCATTTCTTGGGCGTTTTCCATTCCATCTCTTCCTGGCTGCTGTCATTGCAGTCAGCTGGGTCATCAGGCTGGTGTGTGTCTGTGTGTGATTTGTCCGTTTGGGGGGTTGAAGGCAAGGAGGCCCTTGCAGGCCCAGGTTCATCATCCACCGGTTTGCTGACCAGGTTTTCCAGCACAGAAATTTCTTTGTCTGTCAAGCCCCTCTTGCACTGTTGCCACTTGACAGGGTTCTTCAGGCGCCTCACATGGCTAAGGATCACCACCATCCTTTCATACAGCTCATGGGAGTAGTTCTTCAGCTGCTGCTTTTGGCACAACTCATACTTGATGGCCAAGTTAGCCAAGGTCTTCTCAGTTTCCACCTGTAGCAGCCTTCCTTGTGGGTTCCTGGGTTGTGTGCTGCAAGCAAACCCATTTTCACAGCAACTAGATGCTAGAACCATAAAATGCAATAAACTTGTATCAAGTACTGTAAGGCAGGTGTCACTTCCAAAATGGTCCGCACCAAAGGTTCCAGAGCCACCACAGCCCTCCCCCTCACTGCAAAAGTTGCAGGCATAGACTTGTAGGGACCAAAGTCGAAACAGTGCTCCACCCCTGTGTGCCTGATGTAGGCCCCCAGTTTGTCTTCAAGGTCTCCTGAGTCATACTTCTTCACAGCACCCTTGATGGTTGCCTTCCTTGAAGCATCCCTGGCAAGCTTGAGGGATCTGCTGGCCATGGCTCACTCACCAGAAGGATGAAATAAAACAGTTGGCAGCAGTGCCAAATATATGCTGCAGCAAACAAACCTTTGTGGCACACAGCAAGCACACAACCTGATGAGTCCTCAATTTCAAATGTGCAGCATCTGCAAAAACTGTTGGAAGGAACATCACACAATAGTGTGTCAATCAACAAATTCTGCCTGTCTTGCTCCATGTTTGGTGCCTGTGTGTGCTGCCATTGCATTTGAAAATCTGCAATCCTATCCTTAAGCTTTGCATTTGACAATCTGCTCAAGCTTGTCTTGCTCTGGCCTTTTTTGCAATCCTGCGTGGACTTTTCAGTCCACCCCTGACCCCGTTGGACTTTGCAGTCCTTCGTTGGACTTCGCAGTCCTTCCTTGGACTTTGCAGTCTTTCCTTGGACTTTGCAGTCTTTCCTTGGACTTTGCAGTCCCAAGTATAGGAACCCCAAGAACAAACACAATGCAACTTCTTCATCACATGAAAACATGTAAAAATATCAATATTTAAAGCTCAATATTTTCTTGGAACTCTTAATATCATTTTTTCGAGCGAGCAAGATGGGAAAAAACAATATTTGTAAATTACCGAGCGAGGATTGGTTTCCTTTTTGAAAACCGAGCGATATTGGTAAAAACCAATACCCGAGACTTGGGGGTTCTGTTCATCATAGAAGTCCAGGCGAATCTTGGTTCTGACAGACCTGCCCCGATTGGACGCAACGGGTATGAGAGTTTTCAGGATCAGTCGAATGTCTCTTCTTCTTCTCAGCATTGGATGATTGGTTTGAACAGGCATATCCAGGGAATCCCGAGGAGGATCCGACATGTGATGTCATTGTTCTGTGTCGGTTCATCCGGTGGACTTGATGGATCCGTCTCGACGGGCGACGGCATGATGGCAGGAGCATCTGAGAACTGGCTGTGAACGGATGAATACATGATTGTGTGCCACGTTCTCGGATCAAAATCTTCCCACTTGTGTTTGGACGAATTCTGTTCATCTGACACTGCATTGATCATACTGAGTGGATGGCGCGCGCGTGTTATGACAACGCCAGTCATTTATTTAATGGCCTGCGGCCTGGTTCCGCCGCCCCCACACTCCTTAGAATTTCGGCCCGGGACGAGAGAAAGCACGCGTGCACAGACCCGTTCGCGGACACGAAGACAGACGCAGAGACGTAGACAGACACAGACAGACACAAAGACACGCAGACAGACACGCAGCGAGGGGGAGGGTCTTCGCGGACACGAAGACAGACGCAGATGCGTAGACAGACACAGACAGAGCCAGACAGAGACAAATAGACACACACACACACAGACACGCAGGGGGGGGACACGAAGACGGACGCAGATACGTAGACAGACACAGACAGACACAAAGAGACAGAGACAGACACGCAGGGGGTCTTTGCGGACACGAAGACAGACGCAGACAGACCCAGGCAGACACAAAGAGACACAGACAGACACGCAGGGGCAGGGGGGTCTTCGCAGACGAAGACAGACGCAGATACGTAGACAGACATAGACAGTCACAGGGGGGGGGGCGGAGGGGTGGGGGAAGACTACCCGAAGCCTAAGGGAGGAAGCCCGAGCCTAAGGGAGGAAGCCCGAAAGCACAGGACACGAGATTGAGTCCTAACGCGCGTTGTTTGGTCCCGAAACATTATCGGAAGACTAGGAGAAGAAGACTACGGAAGATTGCGGAAGACCACGGAAGACAACGGAAGGGGGGGAGGGGGGGGGGGGAGGGGGGGGGGAGAGGGGGGGGGGGAGGGTGGGAGGGAGGGGGGGTGGGGGAGAGGGGAGGGAGGGGAGGGGGGGGGAAATCTAGGAATCCAGAGATCCAGAGATTCAGAGATCCAGAAATCCCAGAAATCCAGCCGACGTAGAAACCAGCCCCAAGAGCCGCCCCAAGGGATATATATATATATACATAATCATATTCACATTAAACTTATAGAAAGCATATCAACAAAAGCAACACAGAACACATATCTTGTCGAAAAAGGTCTATCTCAACACCCGGCGGGCGCTGCTTCATTGTCTTCTGTGTCCTGTGGACTAGCGGATCTTCGATGACCAATGGCCGAACATTCTTGTTGAACGGGATGTCCGAGTCTCGTTATGTTGAACCCCTCATCGATGGAGCCCATCTCCTTACACAGAAGATCAACCTGATGATTGGTGAACGGGCCGAAGATGGCCTCGAGAAGGTGCGCCTCATTATCGGCTTTACCTGCAAGCGCCGCAGGATGATGCGCGCGAATTTCTGGCAGAACTGGTAAGGGTAAACAGATCCTGGATGTCTGAGGATTTTCATGATGAAGTACCTCTTGTGCTTCAACTGATACCGTGCGATCGATGCCACGAATTCAACCATTGAGATGTAGCGCTTTCGCTTTCCCCAGACATTGCTGTCTTGTCGGATGTTCTGCATGTTTGACCATGGACTGCGCTTTGGTGCCGTCAGGATCACACCAGGTGCTGGTTCCTTGATGATCTCCACTACCATGTGTCGTCCTTGGATGTCGTTACGTCAAATCCGTTGTGGATGTTGACAGATGTTCCAACCTTGAGACCCAGCGTTGGCCTTTGCGTACACAGTTCCAATGTGCCTGCTGAGGATGTGATCTCAGCCAGTTTTGGTGCTTCAGGTTGTTTTCCGTCGACGCGTAATGGCTGTGAAGTGAGGCTGACGGCTTCGGAGCCAGCATGGATGTCTCTTTTCCTTCAAAATCGGATGAGGAACTCCCGTGTTCTTTCTGCAAGGATTCCTTCTCATCTGGCAACGAAAGTCAATTCCTGGCTTTCCAGGCGGGATGGTTTCATCTTTCTGACCTTTGTCACGCTTGCCTTGATGAGCCGAGTTCCGAGATCAAGTCCATTCCTTCCTCCTTCGATGGAAATGACTTTCCCCTTTAGCCATATGCCTCTTTTGCTTCCATCGGGGCAAATCTTGGACTTTTATTCCTGCCAACAGAATACTTTGTCCTGCGCCTGAGGTTTGGAGCTTATTCGGAGATTCTGAGCAAGGTCCCTCCAGATGTCATCGGATTCACGAGCTCCTTGGAATGCCTGCTTGAACAGCTGCTTGATCTGAATTGCTGTCAACTCTGCCTCAGTCAGTTCGATCGTCAATTGCGTAGGTGTTGCGGCGCCAAGCTGGATGAGATCTGCTGGTTGTCTTCCGAACGCAAGTTCCAATCGAGTTACACCCCCCGTAGGTGACAGTTTGGTTCCTGACAGTTGCAGCGGCCTTGACAAGTTGTCTGTGCGTGACCTTCTTGAAGAGGCAAGTGATGTTCCTGCTTTGGTGGAGTTGAGCATGATTTTGAGTTGCGCCTCCAAGAGTCGTACTGCTGCTTCAGTTCGATTTGGCCACGGTGTGTTTGGTCCCAACAAGATCGGGTTGACTTCGAGGGATTGATAGAAGTGCTCCCATGTCTCCGGCCTGTTCGCTTTGATCTGCGACAACTGATGTGGGCTGGAAGTGGGTGGTACCAGTCAAAGTAGTTCCTGAGGACAGTGATATTCTCGGTTTCCTGCGTGGTCTTCGGTTGTTGCCCCACCCAGGGGAACTTGACAGTGATCAATGAATGTCATGTCTCGGAATGAGTCTGCTTGAAGCGCACTCGTTTTGCTTCTGGATGGCGATTGATTTGCTGCTTGGCAAACTTCGCACTCACTACGAATCGTGTCGATTGGTAAATGAAGCGAAACTGGTCGGGCATTCACGCGATGATGCCGGAGGTGGAGCTTCTTCAACTCTTCCGGCTTGGGCAATCGCTGGTGCGTTCAGCCTAAGGCAAGCGGAAGCGATGTTGGATCTGGGGGTGGTGCAAAAGGATCTGGCTCAATGGCCCACCTCCTTGTCAATGATCCTATCTGCCTCAGACCCTGAACCTGCTTCCTCGATTCGCTTTACCTTTCCGCAGGTAGAGGTGTTTGGTTCTCCGCGTCTGGACGCATCAACTATCTGATGTTACCAGGATCAAACGCACATTCCTTAGCTGCTGATGGCGTGAACAATGACTTCCGGCGTGAACACGTTTGAGCAGCTTCCGGATCCGATTATCTTCTGGGGTGCTGTGTCCCCGGAGGTGGAGATCTGGATCCAGACTCGTGATCTGGCGTGAGATACTCCGTGATGATTCTAGGTCGCCGCCCGCGCCGCGAATTGCGAGGAGGTGGGCCTGCGCTGTTGCAGTGTCTGCCTGACGTTGAGAAGCTGCATTGTTCAAGGTGTCCAAAACTGCTGAAATCTGTGAGGAGATCGTGTTGAGGAGGAAGATGAGGTTGTTGACGAACTCCGTGGACAGAGCATGGCAACCGACGTAGGCTATCCGACTCAGGACTGGAGCGCCGCGGTGACTGTCGAGGTAGATCACGTGGAGGATGTAGGATAGGTGGTGTATGTAATCCGCGCACTTGAGGAAGAAAATCAGGATGTAGCCAAGGTGGAGGAGGAGGCGGCGGCAAGGGTGGCTCGGAGTGGACCTCTTGTGTACCTGACGTTGAGGGTAACGGCGGTGGTGGTGGACGAGGTGGAAGCTGAAGTGCGTCTGCATCGTGGGCTGGTCCGTGATATTGAAACCACGAGGGATGTCGACCATGAGTCCAAGTAATGAGCGTCTGAACATCTTGATCCATCATGACTGCAAGCCAGTAGACGCAATAATCATGAAGCAAGAAAACAACACAAACGCAGCGAAGGACATTTTCCATGCGGTATTTCCAGTTAGGTCACAAGTGTCTGGTATACCTTCCAGGCCTGCTTCACTTCTTCGGTCTCCTTCTTCAAGACCCGAGCGATGGACTTGCATGCCGGCTGGGAACAAGATGCGATGAAAGGTGTGGTGTAAGCTTCACGTAGATCGATCATAAGCAACTGAAGAGTGATGGGCGGAACGAAGATGCCTCCGGGTCCGGTGTGGGATCACGGCCCTGGGCGGCTTCATCTTCGGGTGCGGGGCAGGTGTGGTAGAAGTCAAAGTCAAAGGATCAGGCGAGTCAACGGTCGAGATTCTGGCGCAGGAGCACGTAGCTCAGGATCTCTCACACGTGTAGTGTCTCCTACCACGCACATGATGTATCCGCAGGTCGTGCTCTTGCATTTTGTCTCGGATGACTTGTATGCGCCAACAACCTCATCCTTGGATGGTTCTGCGTGCGGAAACTGGATGCTGTCATCGTCGTCATAGACATAGTTGTTGATTCCCTTACCAGCAACTTTCTCCGTGGAACTTCAGTTGTGCCACTCCAGCAAGATACACAAGAGAATGACCTGTCACGCGTACTGGTGCCTCTTGGTGGTCCATGCCGCAAGCGATCTTTTCGCAGTGGGGTGTACGCTTGATGGTCATGTAGAGGTTGACCATCTGACTGAGACAAAGAAGCATCGGCGCAGTTCCTTTTTGAAGGATGTCGATGTTGGTGCTGGCTGGGGGGGCCATATGATACTTGAGGCGCAAAGTCCAGTTGATCTTGGCTGTCCCTCCATTGGCAAAAGCGACGGGATGTCCTGGTAGGAGACGAGGTTCTTCATGTGTAAAACGCTGGATTGCGTGCCAGCTGCCCATCGACCTGACGCATCCGTTGCGCAGGGTTGCGTAGGTTGGGTTGTGTGGGTTTCGAACCCACCAGTCACAGGATGCTCCTCCGGTTTTTCTGCAATGGCTGCGAACGTTTTGGATTTTCCTCTGTCCTGTCCGCCTTTTCCTTTGCCATTGGCGTAGGACGGATAACCCTTGTTTCCATTGAAAGGATATTGGAATTTGGATTTTGATTGCTTTCCCTTCTTGCCATTGCCTTTCCTCCAATATGCCTAGTCGTATGGATCATTGTTTTCGTTGGCCATTTTGGCCTTCCCGCCGGATGCGCTTTTGGGAGAGGGTTTGGAGCCACTTCGTCGGTCACTGCCCTTTTTGCTTCTTAATTTCCTTTGCCATATTCTTTTTTCAATCTCAGACTCCGCCCTGTCACTTCCTGCAGCGGCCGCATCATTCTCCTCGAGAACCCGGAATGACTCTTCATCTTCCGTTGTCTTGAACCCGTCATATCCTTCTTCATCCTCAGCCCAAAAGCCTTCTCACCCTCCACGTTTTAGGGGGTAGAAGGTGTTGCCGCGGTTTTGTCCTGGAGGCCGGACGGGTGGATCTTGGATGAATGTTCTGGTCATGGGGAAGAGGTCGCGATACTGTGTTTTCCGCATCTTGTATGAGTAATTCTCGAGTGACATGTTCCTTAAATACATTGTGCTGACCAGTCTTTCTCTCTGCTGATCTGACAGTTCACTTTGGATGAAAGAACTGCGCAATGAGATTGTCATTAGTCGAAATACGTCCCTGTGTCTGCTCTGCGTGCCGCGATCTGCGGCAAGTAGTGCTGCCCCGCTACGGCCGTAGCGGGGCCCCCCCGCAACGCCCCTCTACGCCCCGCTACCGATGGGTTGCGGGGGGGCCCCGCTACTCTTGCGTTTACCGCAGCAAAACAAACAGCGCCACTCAAACACAGGGATACTGCAACGGTTTTTGACCCGAACGCGAGAACTTGAACATTTTTTGCGAGAATACAAGTTCAGCAGCCACATGCAACTATGCCATCTTTTGTGTGTTTGCCATTGCCACGGCGGTTCAATTCTACAGTGCGCCCCCCTCTCCCACTTACGGATGGCAGAGAGAGAGAGAGAGGAAAGAGGACAGGGCTCCAGTGGGAAATGATAGAAACGAAGTAGATACGTAACTGCTTAAAACTAGAAACAGGAAGTAGATTCAGCAACCAAGCTAACTTTGGAAATGAGAGGAATTCAGAGTGTCCATCCGGCATGCCAGCGCAGGATGAGGACACTGCCTTGGGGCAGAAGAGAAACGCAAGTTACAAACATTGCAGACATGTTGCCCATAGAACTCATGATAGACTTTGGTGGGCATTCATCAACAGCACTTGGTTTTGTTTGCGTGGTACAAGGTCCGGATAAAACTCAAAGGCGGGTATGTAGACTGCGTGGTTCTGCTGCTCTGATGAAGCCATGGGGTGTGGCCCCCACCCACGCACTGAATTTAAGGTAGGCGGCAAGCGTAGGCTTTCATTGAGTGACACTTGCCGATGTTGAATCCAATCGCGCGTGTTATTCAACTTCGGCCGTGCCAGCTGATCACTGAAATTGTTGAATCCAATCGTGCGTGTTATTAAACTTCGGCCGTGCCACCTGATCACTGAAATTGTTTCTCGGCTATCTCAGCCAGATGCCGTTGCTGCAGCTACTCCAGCCATGGCGGGCTGAAGTCAGTGAGTAACGATGACATAGGCTGGCAGTGGGAGCTGGCAAGGACAGTGCCATGGGGACAAGGACATTGACCCTGACAATGCCATATATCATTGACATCCGCACTGGCACTGGCACTGACGATGGATGATGGCTAACCGGTCTGTGTGACCGGAACTGTCAACTTGCACACCAACACTAAGCAAAAAACCCAACCCGTAGTCATAGCAAGGCCAGCAAATGTCACTGGCCCCCTGGCCCTTCCACGTCCCTTCCACGCACACAGTCGGAAGCGCATGCCACACAAGTGGGAAGATTTTGATCCGAGAACATGGCACACAATCATGTATTCATCCGTTCACAGCCAGTTCTCAGACGCTCCTGCCATCATGCCGTCGCCCGTCGAGACGGATCCATCAAGTCCACCGGATGAACCGACACAGAACAATGATCAAACGCCTGAATCATCACATGTCGGATCCTCCTCGGGATTCCCTGGATATGCCTGTTCAAACCAATCATCCAATGCTGAGAAGAAGAAGAGACATTCGACTGATCCTGAAAACTCTCATACCCGTTGCATCCAATCGGGGCAGGTCTGTCAGAACCAAGATTCGCCTGGACTTCTATGATGAACAGAACCCCCAAGTCTCGGGTATTGGTTTTTACCAATATCGCTCGGTTTTCAAAAAGGAAACCAATCCTCGCTCGGTAATTTACAAATATTGTTTTTTCCCATCTTGCTCGCTCGAAAAAATGATATTAAGAGTTCCAAGAAAATATTGATATTTAAATATTGATACTTTTACATGTTTTCATGTGATGAAGAAGTTGCATTGTGTTTGTTCTTGGGGTTCCTATACTTGGGACTGCAAAGTCCAAGGAAAGACTGCAAAGTCCAAGGAAGGACTGCGAAGTCCAACGAAGGACTGCAAAGTCCAACGGGGTCAGGGGTGGACTGAAAAGTCCACGCAGGATTGCAAAAAAGGCCAGAGCAAGACAAGCTTGAGCAGATTGTCAAATGCAAAGCTTAAGGATAGGATTGCAGATTTTCAAATGCAATGGCAGCACACACAGGCACCAAACATGGAGCAAGACAGGCAGAATTTGTTGATTGACACACTATTGTGTGATGTTCCTTCCAACAGTTTTTGCAGATGCTGCACATTTGAAATTGAGGACTCATCAGGTTGTGTGCCACAAAGGTTTGTTTGCTGCAGCATATATTTGGCACTGCTGCCAACTGTTTTGTTTCATCCTTCTGGTGAGTGAGCCATGGCCAGCAGATCCCTCAAGCTTGCCAGGGATGCTTCAAGGAAGGCAACCATCAAGGGTGCTGTGAAGAAGTATGACTCAGGAGACCTTGAAGACAAACTGGGGGCCTACATCGGGCACACAGGGGTGGAGCACTGTTTCGACTTTGGTCCCTACAAGTCTATGCCTGCAACTTTTGCAGTGAGGGGGAGGGCTGTGGTGGCTCTGGAACCTTTGGTGCGGACCATTTTGGAAGTGACACCTGCCTTACAGTACTTGATACAAGTTTCTTGCATTTTATGGTTCTAGCATCTAGTTGCTGTGAAAATGGGTTTGCTTGCAGCACACAACCCAGGAACCCACAAGGAAGGCTGCTACAGGTGGAAACTGAGAAGACCTTGGCTAACTTGGCCATCAAGTATGAGTTGTGCCAAAAGCAGCAGCTGAAGAACTACTCCCATGAGCTGTATGAAAGGATGGTGGTGATCCTTAGCCACGAGGCGCCTGAAGAACCCTGTCAAGTGGCAACAGTGCAAGAGGGGCTTGACAGACAAAGAAATTTCTGTGCTGGAAAACCTGGTCAGCAAACTGGTGGATGATGAACCTGGGCCTGCAAGGGCCTCCTTGCCTTCAACCCCCCAAACGGACAAATCACACACAGACACACACCAGCCTGATGACCCAGCTGACTGCAATGACAGCAGCCAGGAAGAGATGGAATGGAAAACGCCCAAGAAATTCTCCAGCCAAGGCAGCATTGACAAAGTGCCAACCAGCAAGGATGCCATCAAAAAAAGTGGGAAACAACAGCAGCCATCCCTGGTATCCTAAAGAAACCAGCAGCAAACAAGAAGGACACACAAGGCAGTGACATTGGCATGAAATTGGTTTTTGCCAAGCAGCAGTCCTACATACAGACCAAAGACCCAGTTGATGGGAAGTGGAAGCTTCTGGTGGCAGTGAGTGAAAAGCAGAGCCCTGATCACAAAACCATCATTGGGTTGATCAGACAGGAGAAGCCCAAGAACAAGAAATTGGCAGTGAAGCTCAGGAACTTTTTGCTCTCAGATTGATGCGTTGTCTCACTTTGGTGTGGTCATATGCAAGAGGCTGCAGTGGAAAATCGCAACTGCAAACACTGCAAACCCTGGCACAAGGCAAACAATAAGAACCAGGCATGATTATAGCAGCTACTGTTGGTTACACTGGTTTTGTGCTCTTACAAGCCCTTGCTTACAGGTTTCAAATGCAGGCATGCAAGCATGCTTGCAATGTTCAGCCTGGCTTTGGGTTCACATGTTGGACATGTGTTTGAGTTGGCAGTCACCTGTTTGACTTTGCAGTCATGTCTGTGTCTGACTTGGCAGTCACCTGCCTGACTTTCAGTCATGTGTTTGACTTTGCAGTCATGTGCCTGGCTTTGCAGTCATGTGCCTGGCTTTGCAGTCATGTGCCTGGCTTTGCACCCATGACAGGGCACCCTTGTGCTACTAATTAAATGGCTTTGCGGCTGCATGTGTTTGGCTCTGCTGCCATACTTGTGGAGAGGCTCCTTGGCAACCCTGACTTTGCAGTCATGCCTTGGTTTTGAAAGGTTTGTAGGGTTGAAGCAGTTTAGCCCGTACATGATTGATTGCTGGCTGTGGTTTCCCCTTGTGAGCTTGTGAAACCTTGCCCCATGGGATTGCCCATGCAAGCCATGCAATGTCATGCTTGCTCCAGGCACTGAATGCAGCTTGCTGTTGGTGATCTGAGGGTTGATGAAGGTTGGCAGTTCAGCTTGGCTGTGGGAAACAATATTGGTTGGTGCCAGCTGGTTGTGGCCCAGGCTAGTTAGATTTGGTGTGCCTAGAAATCTGCCAGAGCCATGTCCAAGGGAGGCAGCTGGAGGATGGGCCCTTATCAGTCGGAGTCCTGGGGTGGATATGGAGGAAACTATGGTGGCAAAGGGGTTAGTTTTGCATTTTTATTTGGTGAAGCCTGCAATGCCTTGCCCAGGTAACCTGCCTTTTCATGATTGGCTGATTCAAGCTGGCAATGCAGCAGCTGTTTTTCAGCAAGATGATGAGATGTCCTCCATCAGAAATGTGGTCATTGACGTGATGACCAACTACCAGAGGCAGCAGCAAGAGCAGCAAGCACAGCCAGCAAACATGCAACAGGCAATGCCAACGCAGCCCCCCGCACCATTAAGTCTTGGGCAGCATGTGCGGCCACCACCCCAGCCAGCACCCGGCCCCTCCAATATGCTGCCCCTTCAGCCCAAGCAGCCAGCCATGCCACCACCCCAGCCAGCCATGCCACCACCCATGCGCCTTGTAATGCTGCACGAGCAAAAGCAGCAACACCAATTGGAGCTGCATCAATTGCAGCTGGAGCATGACAGTGCCCTTGAGGAGCTGAAGGTTGAGCTCGCCAGCAAAGACACTTAACTGTAAATTTGTAAAATGTTAGTAACATATGCCAGCACCAAGCTCTTTACCATGTGCTGCTGGTGTTGCCATGTCTTGTTGGTGAAATTGAGCACATCAGGAAGCCCAGCTGCTGCATGAGTCCACTGAGGTGCAAGCCACTTGTCACACAAACTATTGGGTGCTGGGGGGGGGGGGGGGTAGTGGCAACTGTTTGTGGTGGAGACTGGCTTTGGAATCATTGTGGTAGCACATGTTATCACATGGTCAGGGTGGACATGTGGAGAAACCTGTGAGCTGAGGCTGCCACAGCCAAAACGACAGCTTTGCTGGCAGTAGAGCATGAGATGGCCAATGAGATCAAGGAGCTGAAGGTTAAGGCTGAGCACTGGATGGGCATGGACCATTCAGAGAAAAGGGCTTTTGAAGCCTGGAAAGCTGAGAAAGAGTTCAAGAAGACACATGCTGCTGGACAAGAGGCTCCCAGAAAGCACAATGCATGGTGGTGCAAAAGCTGTGGCCTGAAGTGCTACCTCTACAAGAGCTGCTATAACCATGAATGTGCTGCAAATTCAACAATTGCACACTGGAAGAATGCTGAGATTCGCAAGCAGCTTTCCCGCCAAGAGAAGGAGTACACTGCTGCCCAGGTGGCACACCATGAGGGCTATCTCAAGGAGGCCGAGGCGGTTAATGACAAATGGCACGCAGAAGTGAACCAGCTGGAAGAAGATTATGAGGAGCAGATGAAGAAAACCTGCGAGGGCCATAAAGTGGACATGAAAAAGAAGGAGGTTCAGCACAATGAGCAGATGGAGTACATTCTGAAGGAGAAGGTGATGCAGGAGCAGAAGTACAAGGAGCTGATCCAGAAGATTGACAAGGATCACCTGATACCCATGGAGAAAAAGGACGAGGCCATGAAGGAGATTGTGAAGGCTGCAGCCATAAAGGTTGGAAGAGAGCCAATCTGAGGACAAAGAGGCCATGCAAATTGACTGAAGCATGGATGTAAACTAGCCTTGAAAAAAGGCAATGGGAATGGCCTTGGCAAAAGGCCTGTATCATAATGGACGGTTGTGGAGCATGTGCACAGCTGGTAAAAGGCACATGGCTGCTGCTGGGTTGGGGTGGGCGGGCTGGGAGGCTCTAGTAAAATGGGCTGGCTTGTGTGTTGTGGGCAGCAGCTATCTAACAAGAAGAAGCAGCTTGTAGGTGGCTTGTCATGCTGGCATATGATGGGAAAACATGCTGGCTGCTTGCATGGTGCTTTGTACTGGCATGCCGTACTGCACAAACCAAGGGCTTGCATGTGGCTGACATTGAAAGGGCTTGACTTCAGGAACCCTGTGCTCAAGCATTGCCAAGCTAGTTGTGCGCCTGTTTGCCTTGGTATTCTGGCAGCTATGGCCCCCAAGAAGGCAATGAAGGTGATGAAGGCTGTGATGAAGAAGCCAGCAGCTGCCAAGGCATCTGCATCTGGCAGCAAGGAGAAGCCCATCATTGCAGGAAAAGATTGAGCTGTGGAGGCAAAAGGCTGCTGATGATGAGTCTGTTGCCTCAGAAGGGCCTGCTCTGAGCAATGCAGAATGGTCTGCAGTCAATGGTCGCCTCAAGACTGCCATTTCCAAGAATGTGGAGGGCAAGAAGGTATGGGAAGCTGCATCCAATGTGGCAAGGGGTGAAGGCAAGAATCATGCCAAAACACAGTGTGCAATTTCATGGCTGCTGGACCCCACCTTTGGTGATGGCTGGCAGGAGGCAGTGCAGAAGATCCAGAACAATCAGGAGTTTGTCAAGACAATCAAAGAAGAGTCCTACTGAAGAGGTACTCTGCTGAAGAGATAGATGCTCTGGTGGAATGTGGTGACATTGTAGAAAAGAAACATCCAAGGGCAAAGGATGTGACAATCTACATTGACAACCATGATGTGCACAAGAAGGAAACCAACTCAAATCCCAGGGAGTGAAGAAAGTGACTTCTGATGATCCAGATGCAATGGAGGACTGGCAGTCGACGTTCTTGAGGTACAATGTGGAAACTGGTGGCTTTAGCAGTGACAAGAGCCAGGGCCAGAAGGCCCTGCCAGACAACAAGGAGAAGGAGAAGGACAAGGACAAAATCCTGAAGGCCTTAGAGTCCATCGTGTGCGTTGCTGATGTCATCAACAATGCCAGCAAAATGAAGTCTGGCTTGGAGGGGCTGGCCACAAAGGTGGAGATTATGCAGGGCAAGGCCAAGTCTAGCAAGTATGGGTCCAAGACAGTGATCAAGGAGATTGGCTTGTGCAGGGAGAACATTGCAGGCCACATCAACACTTGCAAGAACTTGTACCTGCAGAAGGGCAACAAGGGAACCCACAAGCCTGGCCAGGAAAAGCTGTTGGAGATCTACAGCAAGGTGAAGGAGATTCAGGGGTGGGTGAGCCAGCAAGCCAAAGTGTTTGGGTGACTAGTTTGAAAGTGCAGAGCAGCAACATGGAGGAGCAAAGGGTGACCTTGCAGCTTTGTCCAGGGACAGAGCATGAATGTGCAATAGATTTGCAACAAATCACTTGGTGGCCTGGAATAATTTGTGCAGCCAAGTGGGGCTACAGTTGCAAACCTGATGCAGTAATGCTGGGTGGCTTATGCAGTCATGTTGGGACAGTCATGCTGCCATGTTGGGTGGCCTTGTGCAATCATGCTGGGTGAGTTTGCAGCCACCTGTTGGTGGTGGCCTTTGTGCGCCATGTGTTTCTGGACAGCTGCACTTATGTTTCATCACCTTTGCAGTTAGCATGAATGACTTTGCAGTCATGAGTGGCTTTGCAGCCATGGGTGGCTTTGCAGTCATGGGTGGCTTTGCAGCCATAGGTGGCCTTGCAGTCATTCTTTGTTGGCAGGGCTGTAGGTGGCTGTTCACTCATGCTGGGAGGCTTTTCTAGTGGCTTTGCAGCCATTGGGTTGACTTTGCAGTCAGTTTCAAGTGGCTTTGCAGCCACTCTCAGGTGGCTTTGCAGCCATTTTCAAGATTGCAGTTGCAACTTTGCAGCCATTTGTAGCATTGCACCAGCACTACAACAGACATAGATGTATTTGTCAGACTGGTAGGACATGTGCATGCTTCAGTTGCAAAACCCCATATGTTTTATGCATTTCCATTGTTCTGGCAGCTGCTGGCTGGTTGCAATGGGAAAGAGGAAACATGCAGACTTGGCTGCTGCTGCTATTGGGTGGGCCCAGTCCTTGTCCTCACTGGCCCATTGCTTGCTGACCAAATGGGCCTGGGGCAAGATATCAGCAGTTAATGTTCAGGCTATTGCTCACTCTGCCAGGCTGTCAGGGTGCCTGCAAGATGACATCCGTGGGCTGGCTTTGCTTGGCAACTACGGAATGGCTTCAAACAATTGTCATAGAGATTTGCTCCAGAAGGTCTCCTCCAGCCTTGCCCCAACAAGTGTGCCACTCAAGTGCCCTAGGCACCATGATCAGGGGGAAGTTCCTGTGAAGCTGCCATGCATGTGGATGCACCACCTGTCCTCAAGCTCTGCATCAAATCTTGCTTTCGAAAGCATCTTTGGCACCAGCAACCTGGAGAACTTTTGGGAAGCAATGCCCATGGAAGACAAAAGGCTGAAGGGCCACCCCATGCTGAAGAAACACAACTGGAAGAGAAGGTGCATTCCTTTGCTACTGCATGCAGATGCAGCAGAGTTTCAGTCCACTGACAGCTTGATGACTGTGAGTTTCAGGGGCCTGCTGATGAGCCCGGCATGGAAGAGCATTTGTGGATCTTTTCCTACCCCAAGAGCTGCACTGCCCATGGGGAAAATGGTACAGAACACACATTGTATTCATGGGTGGCATGGAGCTTGAAAGCCCTCCTGGAGAAGAAATGGCCTGACACAGATCCTTTTGGATATGAACTCCAGCCCCCCCACCCACTTTTTCCACGTGTTGGGAAGGAGATACTGCCAAACAATTATTTTGCAGTCCTATTTGGCTTCATGGGTGACATGGATTTTTTCCAAAATGGCCTGGGCATGAGGCGCCAGGGCAGCAAAACCCCTTGCTACCTTTGTGGTGCCAACAGGGATCCAAAGGACAAGCCTTGGAATAATTTTGTCAGCAATGCCATGTGGAGAACTTCAAGAAGTCTCAGGCAGAGAAACCCAGCACACCCTATTTTCAATTCCCCTGGTGTGTCCATCACCTTGTGCCTTGACATCCTCCATGTGCTGGACGTGGGCTTCAGCAGCCATTGCATTGGCAATGTTTGCTTTGACTTTGTTGTTTGCAAGGTTCCAGCTGCACAAAGGCAGCTTGCCCTGAAAAAACTTTGGGCCTACATACAAGAACACCAAGGAGAAGCTGGCCATGGCAAGCCACTGTCCAAGTTTACCCTGAACAACTTTACCAAACCCAAGGCACTGAGTACCACCTACCCTTGCCTGGCACACCTGAAGGCTGCCCAGGACCCTTGGCATCAGAAAGGGTCTTTGTTTCCACCAATTTTGCGAAACTCTTGTGTCAAAGTTGGCCCTAAGGTGAGGACTTTGGTGCCAGTGTTTTCCAAGCTCTGCAGAGACTGGTGTGATGGAAGCACTTACTCCTTGAAAAGGAAGGACCTCCTGGCACACTTGGACATGTACTACAACCATGCGTATGACTCTGGCCTGGTTCCTGAGAAACAAGAAGCAAGGGCAGCCTTGGGTCACATGGAAGCTGCTTTGCAAACATACCAGTTCCTGGCTCAAAAACAGTGAAGGAAAAAACCTGCCAATGGTCAATGGTTCCAAAATTGCATTACTGCAATGAGCTAGCCATGCAAGGCTTGACTCTGAATCCTCGCTATGTGTGGTGTTATGGAAGTGAAGACTTTGTTGGAAGGCTGTCTGAGCTTGGCTCCAGCTGCCTGAGGGGGGTGTCAACTTGCGACATGCCATTTTTGCGAAAAAAGTGCTTTTGCCAGCAGCTCTTGTCTGGGGCCAGGAGTGGTTAATTGTGATGTGGGGCTGGGGGGTGCGAAGTTGTGGCAATCCTAAATTTAAGGTTCCTGGTGAGGAGGGCATTTGCCAACAGCTTTCAGGTGGGGCTGGGGGTGGTGGGAAGGTGGGGCATGACTGCAAAGTCATGTTCTCGGGGGTGGTGGGAGGGTGGGAAATGACTGCAAAGTCATAAATCTGACTGCAAAGTCAGAAGGTTCCTAATTGCAAAGTCAAAGGAATTTAGGAAGGAAACCTTCAAAATAGCTAGTTGCTAGGGAAGGTCAAATATTGATATTTTTGACAAACCAATCTTGCAATATTGATATTACACCACTTACCAATCCACGATGGGAAATACCAATCTCGATTGGTTTTTTCCATCTCGCGCGAAACAAACCAATACCGGAGACTTAGGGACATTGCCGATTTCAAAAAAAGGTCACTCTCTACAGAGAGATGAGCGAGACGCAAAGAGGGAATTCCAAGACACCCGCAAGAGCTTCCTCGAACTCATGGGGCCTTGGCACATGTTGATGCATCCGTCAACGATGATGCAGCGGAATTCTGGCATCAGGAGACAAACCGCCGAAAGATCAAGGCATACACTTCCAGT
>CAUJNA010003539.1:0-52500 GCA_963377175.1 Effrenium voratum | reverse complement strand
CCCTTCATTGAACGTGCTGATGCCCAATGCCAGGACGCCGGTGAAAAATGACTGGCCCAGGCAGGTGTTTATCCCAGTGCGGTTGCCGCTGAAAGGAATGATAACTGGCCCGGGAGAAAAATCATTGCCCCAGGCAGGTGCTTATCCGGCGAGGATGCCGCTGCAAAAACTGGCCCAGGCAGGTGCTTATCCCGGCGGGGATGCCGGTGAAAGCAATGATAACTGGCCCAGGAGAAAAATAATTGCCCCAGGCAGGTGTTTATCTGGCGAGGCTGCCGCTGCAAAAAACTGGCCCAGGGCGGCGAGGATGCCGGTGAAAAGCAATTGAACTCGTCCAAGCGGGTTTTCAATTTTTCCCCAGCGAGGATGCAACCCGAATCTATAGATCTGGCCATTGCGTTCCTTTCGTGATAAAACGCGTCGCGGGTAAGCCCCGCTACCGCAGCGGGGGGGCCCCGCTACCGCAGCGGGGGGGCCCCGCTACAGGCCGGCGTAGCGGGGCGTCGCGGGGGGGCCCCGCTACCGCGGCGGGGGAGCCCCGCTACCGGCCCCGCTACAGCCCCGCCACTGCTGCCCCGTACGGCCGTAGCGGGGCCCCCCCCGCAACGCCCCTCTACGCCCCGCTACCGATGGGTTGCGGGGGGGCCCCGCTACTCTTGCGTTTACCGCAGCAAAACAAACAGCGCCACTCAAACACAGGGATACTGCAACGGTTTTTGACCCGAACGCGAGAACTTGAACATTTTTTGCGAGAATACAAGTTCAGCAGCCACATGCAACTATGCCATCTTTTGTGTGTTTGCCATTGCCACGGCGGTTCAGTTCTACAGTGCGCCCCCCTCTCCCACTTACGGATGGCAGAGAGAGAGAGAGAGGAAAGAGGACAGGGCTCCAGTGGGAAATGATAGAAACGAAGTAGATACGTAACTGCTTAAAACTAGAAACAGGAAGTAGATTCAGCAACCAAGCTAACTTTGGAAATGAGAGGAATTCAGAGTGTCCATCCGGCATGCCAGCGCAGGATGGGGACACTGCCTTGGGGCAGAAGAGAAACGCAAGTTACAAACATCGCAGACATGTTGCCCATAGAACTCATGATAGACTTTGGTGGGCATTCATCAACAGCACTTGGTTTTGTTTGCGTGGTACAAGGTCCGGATAAAACTCAAAGGCGGGTATGTAGACTGCGTGGTTCTGCTGCTCTGATGAAGCCATGGGGTGTGGCCCCCACCCACGCACTGAATTTAAGGTAGGCGGCAAGCTTAGGCTTTCATTGAGTGACACTTGCCGATGTTGAATCCAATCGCGCGTGTTATTCAACTTCGGCCGTGCCAGCTGCTCACTGAAATTGTTGAATCCAATCGTGCGTGTTATTAAACTTCGGCCGTGCCACCTGATCACTGAAATTGTTTCTCGGCTATCTCAGCCAGATGCCGTTGCTGCAGCTACTCCAGCCATGGCGGGCTGAAGTCAGTGAGTAACGATGACATAGGCTGGCAGTGGGAGCTGGCAAGGACAGTGCCAATGATTCACCTGGCAGTGGGAATGCATGATGGGGACAAGGACATTGACCCTGACAATGCCATATATCATTGACATCCGCACTGGCACTGGCACTGACGATGGATGATGGCTAACCGGTCTGTGTGACCGGAACTGTCAACTTGCACACCAACACTAAGCAAAAAACCCAACCCGTAGTCATAGCAAGGCCAGCAAATGTCACTGGCCCCCTGGCCCTTCCACGTCCCTTCCACGCACACAGTCGGAAGCGCATGCCACACAAGCCTGGAAATTCGGAATACTAAGCCGGCCACTTGGAAGCACGGCGCCCAAATATGCCGAGCTTGACAAGTGAGCTTACCAGGTGATAACGGTGAGAACGGCGTGGAGCCTCTTTAGGTTGGCATGAGAGTTCTTTCGTGCACGCGTGCTTTGGCCTTCGAGTCACAAGTAGGATGAACTTGACTCAACATTGCACAATTTGATACAGTTTGCGTGTGTCTGGCAATGCGCTTTCAGGTTCTCCCTCGCCCCCCGCTCTGCCACTGCCACGGGGCTCGATGGCAGCACACAAGAGAACTGCGTCCAGCTGGGCCAACTTCTCCATGTCCTCCAGCCCAAGGCGCAAAGATATCTGCAGCAGGACAAGGGTTTACTCATTGCACGCTTGCTCACGCTCAAGGTTCCTCTTGCGCTTCTAACGATTGACCTGGCTGACTGCGTTTGGAAAAGAGTTAAAGGGCCGGACAACCCCACATGTCTAGCCTTAGAAAGCACCGGTCCGCGCGAACCAGAAGCATGCACGGTGTCCCGCGCGATGTGGCGAGCGCGAGTCAATGAAAGAAGTGAGTGCGAGCGAGTCTGCGCGGCACGTTATCTTTTCTCGTTGTCGTGTCATCAGACGAGTCTGGCAGTCGCAGCGCAACTTCTTTTCTCGCGAGCGATTCGTGTTGGGTCTCTGCCCGCGCTGGGCTGACGGCAGCGATGACAAGCAAATGCACGTGCGGCTTGGTCATTTCGGCCTTCCCGCGCCGGATCACCTGTCACGCAAAAAGGGGCCTTAGCCGTGCGCTCGACAACATCCAATCCCTTCAGACAGCTACCACATGCTGCCCATGCCACCAGTGCAGGAAACGCTGCGGCTGCCACGAAATTTGCAAGCCATCTCCAAAGTGCTGCGCCTGTCATGCAAAACGTGGCCCCCAGCCGCGCGCTCGACATGCGACGCAAGCCCACACCCAGATGCAGGAAACGCTGCGCTTGCGACGAAATTTGCATGCCATCTCCAGAGTGCTGTGCCTGTCACGCAAAACGGGGCCCCCAGCCGCGCGCTCGACAACGTCCAATCCCTTTAGACTTTAGACAGGCGCTGCCCATGCCACGTGCACCCAGGCCGGAAATGCCGCGAAATTTGCAAGGCCTGTCACGCAAAATGGGGCGCCCAGCCACGCGATCGACAACATCGAAACATCAAGTTCACTTAGAGGCCCCCCATCCGCATGCTCCACCACCTCCAGTCCCTTCAGACGGCTGCCGAATGCTGCACGCGCCTGCCCCAAAATTTTCACGCCATCTCCAAAGCGCTGCGCCTGTCACGCCCCAGCCGCGCGCTTGACAACATCGAGACCCTTTAGACAGCTACCAAATGCTGCCCATGCCACGCAAACGTACAAAGCGCTGCGCCTGTCACGCAAAACGGCCGCTCGACAACATTCCTTCCATCCAAGCAGCTACCAAGCGCTGCCTATGCCACGGAAGCGTGCACCTAAATGCAGGAAATGCTGCGCCTGCCACGAATTTGCAAGCCATTTCTACAGCGCACACACAACGAGGCCCCCAGCCGAGCGCTGCGCCTGCCACGACAGTTGCAAGCCATCTCCAAAGCGCTGCGCCTGTCGTGCAAAACGGGCCCCCAGCTGCGCGCTCGACAACATTCCTTCCCTCCAGGCAGCTACCAAGCGCTGCCCATGCCACGGAAGCGTACACCCAAACGCTGGAAATGCTGCGCCTGCCACGAATTTGCAAGCCATCTCTACAGCGCTGCACCTGTCACGCAAAACGAGGCCCCCAGCCGAGCGCTGTGCCTGCCACGATAGTTGCAAGCCATGTCCTGTCACGCAAATCGGGGCCCAGCCGCGCGTTCGACAACATCGAGCAGGAACTGCTGCGCCTGCCACGAAATTTGCAGGCCGTCTCCAAAAGTGCTTCGCCTGTCACACAAAACGAGGCCCCCAGCCGCGCGCTTGACAATTTCGAGCCCTGCTACCAAATGCTGCCCATGCCACGGAAACGTACACCCAGATGCAGGGACTGCTGCACCTGCCACGAAATTGGCAAGCCATTCCCAAAGCGCTGCGCCTCGCACAAAACGGAACCCCGCGCGCTCAACAACATCCAATCCCTCTAGACAACTACCACATGCTGCCCTGCAACACAAACATACACCTAGATGAGTCAGTGTGAGTGAGTGTGGGGGAGGGTGTGCGTGAGTGCGTGAGTGCGTGAGTGCGTGAGTGCGTGAGTGCGTAGTGCATGAGTGCATGAGTGCATGAGTGCATGAGTGCATGAGTGCATGAGTGCGAATGTGTGTGTGCGAATGTGTGTGTGTGTGTGTGTGTGTGTGTGTGTGTGTGTGTGTGTGTGTGTGTGTGTGTGTGTGTGTGTGTGTGTGTGTGTGTGTGTGTGTGTGTGTGTGTGTGTGTGTGTGTGTGTGTGTGTGTGTGTGTGTGTGTGTGTGTGTGTGTGTGTGTGTGTGTGTGGTGTGTGTGTGTGTGTGTGTGTGTGTGTGTGTGTGTGTGTGTGTGTGTGTGTGTGTGTGTGTGTGTGTGTGTGTGTGTGTGTGTGTGTGTGTGTGTGTGTGTGTGTGTGTGTGTGTGTGTGTGCATGTGTGTGTGTGTGCGTGTGTGTGTGCGTGAGTGCGTGGGTGCGTTGGTGCGTGGGTGAGTGAGTGAGTGAGTGAGTGAGTGAGTGAGTGAGTGAGTGAGTGAGTGAGAGAGAGAGAGAGAGTGAGTGAGTAGTGCGTGAGTGCGTGAGTGCGTGTGTGTGTGTGAGTGCGTGAGTGCGTGAGTGCGTGAGTGAGTGAGCGAGTGAGTGAGCGAGTGAGTGTAGTGAGTGAGTGTAGTGAGTGAGTGATGAGCGGCGCGGGCGATGGACGGCGGCGGGTGCGCAGCAGTAAAACTGGGAACCCCGCACAAAGATGGGGGGAACAAGTGTTCCAAGACGCGGACCCCTGCCACCTCTACCCGCCGGCCTCGCCCAGGCCACGCTCGCGGCTTTCTGGGCTGGGCTTTGTCTTTGCCAAGGCCCAGGCCTCGTTTCGGCTTGTTTTCAGGCTTTCAGCTCAAGGTCATACATGGCAGGTGCAACTCCCGAAAACGATCGACGGTGTCTTGCGCAACTCATAGAACGTTCTGGCGGCCAGGGCAAACGGTGGCTCGAACGACCAAGTGATTCCAAACTGAGTGCCTCATACCTACCCTGGAGTCACGCAATAGGCCTCTGTTGCTTGAGTAACTAGTGATCCGCCAGCGCGGCAAAATCCGAGGGTGACCAAGCGCCACGGCTCGTCATCACAGTTGGGTTGCCACAGCAAAGCATTTTGCGGCCGTTCCTAGCGAACAGGTTCCCGCAACACTCGCCACGGCCCAAGCTGCCAGGCAAGTAAATGGGGAAGTCATAACTCACTCAACACAAAACAGAGGCCTGTGGCACAAACACCCGCCCAAGCAAACCAAAAAAACCAACATGCGCCGGCTTACCGACCCAATTGGGCGCCCGTGCCCGGAGGTTCCGGGCGCCACGGAGCGCCGGAAGCTGGCAGAGGGTGACGGGATGGCCTTTTGACTCACATGTCAAGATCATTGTTTTCAAATTTGGGCTGGATTGACCTGACCCGAACTTACATAGCTACTGAGATCAATTCAGGCAGTTCTGGTCGCTGGGATGATACAGTGGTCTCGCGCCACTATGTTTTCGTATATTATCATTATCCCCAAAACCTTCAGACAAACATGTAGCTTTATGTCCAAGCATTTAGGTCTTGTTTGACACGGTTTCCCAGTTGGCGACCAATCGTCACTAAACCATGTTCCGCCGGTGTATCAGAAGCTGAAGGAGTTCCCCAAGCAAGAATTTCAACCCGGTGTGATAGAGAATTCAGGGCAAATGGGCGAGGGGCTGGTCAGGAAGCAGAGTTCAAAAACGGGTTGGGCTGAGTCGGGAAAACGAAGCAAACGAGGGAGCGTCAGGAAACACAGGGTCGTCTTAGGAGAACAAGGCTGTGTGAGTCAGGAAACGCCGCGCCAGATTGTTGGAGGGTGCAAAGTTGTCAAAGGAATACGGTTTGGTGAGTCAGCAAACACGGTGGAATTCGGATTGTTGGAGCGAATGAGGTGAGTCCACCAAAACACCGTCGCCCCTTTAAACCAAGCATACATGCAACCAAACGAAGCCCGTGCCAAATAGGAAGTCATACGCGAACCTTACACTAACTCAAACCTCGCGAGTCATTCTCTGAGTTCAACCGCCTGTCAAGGAAGGTCCAACACTCCCATTTCCTTCTTTCCTTCTCTTGGCATTACACCGCCAGGCGAAGATAGCAATCTCAAAGGACATGGATGGGACATATCTTAATCACACCTTCCTTGGCCTTCATGTGTCTCCACGCGTCTCCCCGCGAAGAAGGAAAGGGTTGAGAGACGGAGAGAGATGGAAGGGCGTAGGAAGTGAGGGATAGAGAGAAAGGGTGTGAGCCTGACTTCTTTCATTCCCATCATCTGTCTATTGCCTCACCATTCCCTTCCTAGTCTAGAGATGAAAACAGGCCAAACACATGAAGAGAAGAGAACCAGCCATGACAAAGAGAGGAATGGAACGGTCAGTGTTTCTGCTTTCTGTTCCCCATCTCTCCCTTCGGTCGTTAAAACTCTAAAAAACCGTCAAAGTGAGATATGGGAAAAAAGCACTGGATGGGAACGTAAACCCTCCATGCGCAACCATTATCGACAAGAATGAGACCAGGACGGTGGAAGCGGGAAGGATGAAGATATGGATATGAAAGTGTCTGGGTTCATAGATAGGGATGAATCTCCAGACAATTCCTTCTCACACCTCCTTCCTTACCAAGTCTTCTCGGAGTGGGCTTGGGAAGTGAGGTGATGGATGGGCGAGCTGTAGAAAGAGATGTAACTCGCCCGCCAAACCATTCCTATCTCTTTTCCTCCTTCCTTCTTTCCTTTTGCTCATTCTCATGTTGTATCTGTGCCTGAGATAAAGGCACACGATGAGTGAACAAGAGAAAGAGAAGGGAAAGACAAGGGAGAAGCTCCCTGCTCCGGCAGAGACTTGTCTAGGCGAGGGATGGGGAAGCTTCCTCTCACTCCTAGCCCAATCCAGAAAGGAAAGGGAGAGATAGGAAGTGAGTGACATCATCCCATCCATCATGCCAGCCAATATGAATGCTGAGAATTGCCTGGTGATAGGATGAGATGACAAGAAGGGGTGGGAATGATAGCGAGATGAGGTCAGGCCTAATAACAAAGAAGCAGCCTCACCACTCATGGCTTGGCATTCCTCTTCCCTTCGCATGACTATCTCCTGCCTCCGTTTCTAGACGAGGCGACGGAGAGAAATAATGATGTGTCGAGGGTTTTACCGAAAGCAGCGAGGAAGGGAGCGAAGAGAGGCCAAGAGAAGGGGACGACCAGGCCAAAAACCAGATAAGAGAGGCCGGACACTAGACAAGGAAGGGCAACAGAACTAACAATAGACATTAAGATAGGAAAATGAACCCTAAAGAAAGAAAAGAAAATATAAATCTAGAACTATGGTCATATTAGTTTCTATTGACCTTGTCATATTTGTCTTCTTCATGTTTTGTTATCCTTTGCATTTCGAGTTTTATGTTCTTACGAACTATTCTGAATCCCTTGATCACCCATTCACATCTCCAGTCGTTATCCGGTAAATCCTTAAGTTGGTGACCAAGGGCAAAAGGTGAGATGAAAAGTGTCCTTTAATCTGAGCTAATTCTCTATCCACCACTATTCCCTCATAATGTGTCTTCTAAAACTCCTTTCACTTACTCGCTTTCTCCCGAAAGCATTGCGAATGGTTGTTCCGGAAAAACTGGCGCCAGTTGCGCAAGTACAGTTACACTGAGCAAGTTACACCGGCGAGTTACATTGGAGGTCGCTAGAGCAAGCTACATGAGAAAGATGCACCAGAGGGCTGCAGATCAAGTTGCACTAGCGAGTTGCATGTAGAGATCGCTTGAGCAAGTTACACTAGCAAGTTACATGAGAGATTTCTTGAGCAAGTTACACAAGCAAGTTACACAAGGCTGACACACGAGAGGTTTTCTGTGATGTTTGGCTACATGTGATGCTTTTATAGCCAAGTGAATTCGTGCGTGAAAGAATCAAAGTGAAGCTCGGCGAGTATAGATTACTCACAAACTTGCCGATCGGGAAAGCGACCCTCTGCTTGGGTTGGTGTGGTTGATGTTGAAAAAGCGTGGGACCGATGTTGGAAAAACTGAGGACTTTTACTACCTTCTGCGGTCGCGGTTCGACCATCCATGTTCAAAACCTGGGGACTTTTGCTACTTCTCGACATTCCCGGCCAACCCTCTGCGTGGGTCGATGACAAAACAACTGTGAACGTTTTTGATTTTGTGGTCTGCGGAGCGACCCTCTGCGCGGATCGCGCGTGTGGAAGCGCTCTCACTGTGGCGCCGTGCGAATTCGGCTTGTCTCGGCGAACTCTCTGCAGAGATCGTGCGTGCTGAAGTGCCCTCGCTGTGGCGCATTGCCATTTGCCTGCTCACGAAACGCGGTTTGCGCGCCTGCTTTCGCAATAGCTTCTGCTGGTAAGTCGCAACTTTTGAGTACGAAAGTAGCACGAGCGCGAGAAGTAAACTTTCGCACCTCCGGCTGGAAAATCGCAACTTGTAAGCGCAAAGTACACTTTCGCAGCTCCAGCCGGAGAATCGCAACTTTTAAGTACGAAAGTAGTGCGCGAAGCGCACTTGCGAAGCTCCGGCTGGAAAGTTGCAACTTTTGAGTATGAAAGTAGCGCGCGTGCGCAAAGTAAACTTTTTGCAGTTTTGGTTGGAAAATGTCACTTTAACGAAAGTGGCTATGGACAGAGGCAACATGTTCAGAGCAACTTGCAGAGAGAACTTGCTTGGCGAACTTGCCCAGAGGAACTCACGCCAAAAGCTTGCTCAGAGCAACTTGCACAGAGAACTTGCTCGAGAAGTTGCTCAGAGGAACTCGCGCCAACCGCTTGCCCAGAGCAACTTGCAGAGAAAACTCGCTTGGAGAACTTGCTCGCAGAACTCGCGCCAACAACTTCCTCAGAGGAACTCGCCCATCTTCTGGCATCTTTAATATCATTTCCTATCTACATCTTGCTCACTTCTCACTCATCCATCTGTCATCCGACTATTTCCCATCTTAAATCCTATCTTGTTTTATGATAGAAATCATATTAAGAATGAAATTATGGAAATCTATTAATACTTGTTGGAAGAAGTTGATAGAACAGAATGTAATTCCAGAAATGGTTGATGGTGACAGAGACAGAGACAAAGACAGAGGGAGACAGACAGACAGACAGACAGACAGACAGACAGACAGACAGACAGACAGAAACAGAGAAAGAAAGAAAAACAGAAAAATAGACCGACAAACGCAGACAGCACAGACAAGCATACAAAAACACACACAGACAACAGACAAACAATCGTGAACTCAATCCAAACCAATCCTGAAAACAACTTGAAACTAACTCTACACCAGGCAGGGGTCGAAACATTCTATTTGGAGCAAATCCTAAACCCTTAACACCCTCGAAAGCTCTCCGACACAACATACACGAAACCCATCTAAAGGAACCGTACAACCAATCTAAACCACCCCTGAGTTTAGTCTAAACCAAGTCCAAGCCCCAAGTTCATCCTGGCCAACCCCTCTACGTTTTCGCTAACCCAACCCTAAACAAACCACTCATGACCAAACTTAACAGCCGCAAAGCCAAACTTAACGCGACCCTGACACAAACCTTTCTCAAATCGAAACTTACCCTCAACGATATCTTACCCAGCCCGAACCCCACCCTGTCGGTATGTCGGTAGGCTCACATGCCGTTTGTACTCGCGTGATACGCGCTTGTCGAATCGTTTCCTGACTCGGTCTAGTCTGCGGCTTGGGCAAGAGAAGGCGCAAACCAACACCCAACAATGCCAGGTCACACACGCAAGCACGCGCGCACAGGTCATGGCCTTTGTGAAGATCGCTGTTGAGAAAGATGCGGCCAACCCTTTAGTTCCCACCATGGCATGCGCAGGCGCCAGCTGCATAGACAGTGGGTATTCACATGAACCAAGCCTTCAAGAGCCCAAGCGTATCCTGCTTGTCCTTGCAGTGACTGCTTCTGTCAATACCAGGATTCCTCATGCAGAGCGCATGGTTCTTGTTTGGGGCCGCAACTAAATAAACCAATGTGTGACCCGTCTACTTAAATCCGCAAGGCAGCTCCGCCTCAGGCAGTGGGATACCCAGGGCATCCAAGTCATTGCAAAGCTCCTGCCTGATCGAATAATCAAACTTCTCACCACAAGTTTCAAGGATTACAGGGAACTGAACACGGCAGTAAAGTGCCAAATGTCTGACAACCATAGGTGAGATCCCTCTGCCACAGGAAACACCAAAGAGGTCCGAACCGCTAAGATGTTCGTTCTGATTTGACATCATTGCCCAGCGAGCTTGTTTCCACCAAATGAAACAACGCTAAAAAACAGGCGTGCTAAGTCCGTGTGACTCAAGGCTGGTCAGCACTCCCCTGTTACGGCGTGTGCCCGGGTCAAGGGAAACAGCGGCGCAGTCAGAGGCCACGACAGGTTGCATTTCTGGTCTCGCCTCAATTGCAAGAACCAGCGCCCAGCTCTCTGCTCTGACATGTTCCCAGCCCCTAGTGGATCCTTACTAGCCCGGAAACTTGCATGTAGATGTCAAGTAGTCAATGGTTTTCCGTTGATGCGCACGTCTGAGTGCCAGGGCGGGTGCTGTCGCAGAAAGTTCGCCACAAAAACGGTGTCCAAGGCCATGGCTAGCTGGTCCTCGTCTGCTCGCAAGGCTTTCCATGCGCAGATGTTCGCCTTCATTGGTGGGGCGTTTCTCTAAACTTGTTGTTTTTGCGGACATGGATGAGCTGCCAAATGAGAACACCACAAGATCCACAATAAGCACTCCAGCACAAGGTTCATTGGTATTCCTTAGCTACTCTCACACATCATGCGCTACTAGCACCCGCGTGCTGAAGAGCTGCAACTTTCTATCTGGGGCTGCGGCCGTTTCCGTTATATGCTTACGCAAAAAACACTCTCAAACAAATCGCGGCCATTCGCGTTTTGCAACAAAATGCACTTCCGCCGCTCCAGCTCGAATCCAGGCCTCAAACTCGGAATTGCAACAGTTCACGCTCACGCAAGCTGGGCGGGCGCAGAAAGGTGTCACTGGGCCCTGGCTGACAAGTAAGTCTTGGCAATGCCAAATTTAGATCTGGCAATACTCGATTGAGCACTGGGGATCTGAGTGCAGTGTAAGGCTTGGCAACCCTCGATTAAGATAGTACTAGATTCAGTACCGGGATCTCCTGCTGTTCAGAAACCCAGTAGTTAACTTAGTATTGCGAAGACTTACTTTTAGTTTCCCAGCTCAAAGCTCAGAATTGTCAGTTCTAAATTTAGTATTGCCGAGACTTGCCCTGAGAATCCTGGCGCTTGACTTAGCCAAGCCTTACACTGCGCTCAGATTCCAAGTGCTTCATCTAGTAATGCCAGATCTAAATTTGGTATTGCCAACACTTACTCTTGCATTCAAAGTATTTCATTCAGCAGCGCCATCTGTAAAATTAGCAGCGCCAAGACTTACGCTCAGATTCCCCATCCCGGTCTCTAGATAAAAGGTAGTGGGCTAGAGAGGTTGGTTTGTTGACCCACAATTAAGTAGGTGTATTGCTAGCTAGGCAAAGCACAACATCGTAAAATAGAAAAGCAGAAGAGAAGGAAAGAAAAAAGTAAGGAAGGAAGGCAGGAAAGAAAGAAAGAAAGTCAGAAACACGGAAAGCAAGAAAGACGGACAGAAAGCAGGAAAACGGAAGGGCAGCAAGAAACACAAACATAAATGTGTGTGTGTGTGTTTTGTATTGTTCATATACATATCGCTGTGCTTTTAAGGCTATGTGCTGTGGCCAACACTTGTCACACACCCCTACACACGCCCCATGCATCAACACCTGCTGGCTCGCTGCGAACCCCTTTCTCTCGTTGCATGTTTCGTCGCGCGCCTCACTTTAACACACCCGCCTGGATGGTTGCACACCCTCTCGTCCGCAGCCCGACGCGCGCCTAGACCTTGAGCGATTATCCACAGAGTGTGCTTTTGCTGAGCGTCCTTGCGCAAAGCCAACTTGCAGAGGGCTTGCTCTCTTCAGAAGAAGAGCATTTGCAAACCAGGCAAGGGCCGGAAGAATCTTTTTTCTGCACCACGCCTCACCACATTACCTAGTTACATGGCCGGTACCTATGTTTAGCAGTGTTATGTTTAAATTGAGCAGCGCCAACTAAATTGAACATTGCAAAAACTTACTCTCAGCATCCCGGTACTTCATTTAGTACTACAAAGGCTTACTTTTATTTTTTCCCGGCTCAACTTAGTATTGCAAATTCTATATTTAGTCTTGCCGAGACTTACCCTCAGAATCCCAACCCTTGATTTAACATTTTCATAATTGAGAACTGCCAAGCCTTACACTGCACTCAGATTCCAAGTGCTTCATCTCAGATCAAAATTTGGTATTGCCAAGGCTTAGTTTTGCATTTTCTTGGTACTTCATTTAGCAGTTGAAATTTCAAATTGAGCAGCGCCAAGCTTACACTCAGATTCCCAGCGCCTGATTCAGTATTGCCAACTCTACATTTAGTATTGCAAATTGCGAATTGAACATTGCCAACCCTTACTTTTAGATTCCCTGTGCTGCATTGAGTGTATACTGAAAGCTCTAGATTTGGTATTCCCAGCGCTTCGTTCCACTGGTGGACGAAGTATCAGTTCGAAACCCATGAGCCCATAGTTATTTTGGGCTCAGATGTGGCTGGTCCCCCTTAAGCCATTGTTTGGTTTATTAAGCCATAAGATGCCTTGAGAAAACACAATAACCCGGAGAAACACAACACAAAAAACCTTGAGAAAAAACAAAAACCAAAAGAATCATGTTTCCAGAACTCTTTCAACATGGGTTGCGCCCCAAAGAGTTTCTAAACCGTGGTGAGTTTTTGGCTTTATTGGTTTTCTACATGATTTTGTGTTTTGTTGCATTTTTGTTTTTGTTGTCGCAAGATATTTTCTTTGTTCGTCTTGGATCAAGTGCATGGCTGACCCATGAGAAGACTGCAAGCCTGAAACCGCGCAGAAAGCACGGTGCCAGGGTCCCCTGTTCTGTTTCTCTAAGTGTCTATCTAAGTGTCTGTCTACCTGCCCACTTACCTATCAGGCGACCTCTATGTCTATTCACCCATCTCTCGGTCTATCAATCTAGCGAGCCGCCTGCCTATCTATCTCACATCTAGTTGTCATGCACCTACGTGTCTATCGTCTTTTTACGTATCTGTCCGGCTCCCGGACTTCTATCTGTGCACTTAATTACCACTCTGTCTGCCACTCTGTTTATCTCTCCGTGCGTTTGCGCATGAAAACTAGCTAGCCCGCTATCTATGTATCTATCTATCTAGCGACAGACGCACAGACGCATCTCTACCCTTGTGAAAGCGCTGCGCCTGCCACGACAGGCGCCTGGCCCTGCCCTGAAGGCTCCAACAATGCGCAAAGGACATGTTACGCAGCAAAAGGCGCGACTTGTGAGCTTTTCGACCGCGATTTGCAAGGCCATGCTGCTCGCCACCACACTTGCAACTTTTTACGGCCGTTGGGGGCGCCGACCTCAACAAATGCCAAACACATGTCAAGGTACATGAATATAAATAAATAAGTGAATAGATGAGTATATCTACATAAAAATATATGTATGACGATGTCGCTTCGCGGCAAAAAGCAACTTTGCAGCTTTCGTGGCGGATTCACATCAGACTCCTCGACAAAACGCATCAGAGCCCGATCCCGGAGGAAGGTGACGCTTTTGCAGGACCGATGTCCAAAGCACAGGCTTGGAGCGCTGGGCGACATCGCTGCAGTTGTCACGATATCCGCATTTGACCGTCCTTCGCCCCCCAAAGTTGCCCAAAGGATGCCGTTTCGAACAAAATGCATCATTTTCACGACATCACTCGTGGGCAAGTCGCATCATTTTCGCGGCAAAACATGCAACAAACGGCTTCAGACGGCGTCCTGCGTCGAAACCGTGTCCGAACAAAGGGCCATTGGATTATCTAGGTCGCTGCGCCTGCTTGGAGTGGTGTGTTCTGGATGACGTGTTGGTGTCGCAAAAGTTGATTGGACTCCTGTGCCCCAGCCGCCTTCCGCCAAACAGCTTCTTTGAATTGCGCGCAATTGCGAGGCCGCCGCATTTGGCTGCACTTGAGGCGGGCTCCTCGGAAATTCGAGCAGTCTGGGAAGACTACGGCGCACACCTTTGCCAACAGCCTTGCAACGCGACCTCTACTAGGATCCTGACAGGCTCATCTGGGTGTAGTGGACCTCAATGCGTTCAGCCGTGAAGCCATGAGTCTGCTGTGGGACAAAACGTGTTCCTTGAGGGTTTCCATCGACCATTTCTGACAATTATTCTGGCAGCCTGAGCCGCACTCAAGGAGCCGGGCGCTACGTGTAGGATCGCAGCTGGAGACATACCTTGGCATGCGAAACAGGGGAGCCTGCCAAACCTTTGAAAGTGACCCTCTTTCCTGCCGGCCCTGCCCTCATTGCCCAGCCCCTTGACACCGGATTGAAACCCACACCCAAGCAAAGTCAGCGGATTCGCTTTTTACGAAATCTGATGAACTACTGGAAAGACAAACGACGAGCTGCTCCAGAAAGGCACAGTGCGCCTTGCCCATGGACCGGTAAAGCTGGTCGGCAATGTCCTGAGAGTCCCAAACATTGCTGGGGTGGCTGGGCCCGCGAGTGCGGTCCGTCACACGTGGTGCTTGATTTCTTGTAGTGTGTGTGTGTGTGTATGTATTTGTTGTGATGTTTGTGCGCGCGTTGCATATTCAAAGATATTGTCCAAAACCTGGGCCCCCAGTTCTCCACCCCCCCAACACCTCTTAAACCAACACTAAGAAGACTTTGAACACACTGTAGACAAACCGCGATAGACACAGACCTTGAGCCACAACCAACACTACCCGCGCTCTGAACAACCCCTGAACCAACCTAACCAACCCTGAACCCACATCGTAGACCAACTCTAAACGCAATCTAAACCAACCTTCCATCAAACAAGCCTTACACCACAACACTCGCAGGGTGGGGTGGGACTAGACCAGCCCACCGTGGAAAGGCTGGCGCGGAATTCTTGCAAAAACGCCAGCGGGCAAGCATGCTCGCACGCCCACAGCTCAATCAATCTTAGTGGGCGCGCTTGAACCTTGCCTTGCATTAGTGTTCAAACAGGCCAATCCTGTTCATCACACAGAAAACCCCACCCCGCCAGGCCTACAAATCGCGGCCGAAGTCTCGCCGAGTCGCGGCTGTCAACAAGAGGCATCAAACGGCCCTTCCCCGCCGCCCACGGCGCCAAATCCAAGCTACAATGAATCGCGATAGCCGGGGCGTTGGCCAATGGCCGAGCTGGGTCACGGCATCAAACAAAAGTGCAGCAAGGGGCCACGACCGACGATCGACTGGTCATGTACGGGCGGCACCACGGATCCCCGTCATCTTTGCGAGGGCGACTGCAGCATTCTCAAAGCTCTCGCAACACTCATCGACGTAGGCCCGCCTCGCGCTCCTCAAGCCCAAAGCCCTGGCCTTCGCCTTGGCTTTGTCGCCAACTCCTCTAGTTCTTCTTCTTCCGTTCCCCTCCTCAGATCAGGAAATCTCCTCTCCCTTTCCTCCTCACGCGGCGTTTGCGGCCTGATCTTTGCGGCCTTGCTGAAACCAACCTCTCGGGCCGCATTTTATAGCGCTTGGCCCTGCTCCGGCTCCTCCGGCTCCTCCGGCTTCTTGGCCTTACCCTTCTTCTTCCTGCTGGGCGAAGCGCATCATTTTCAAGAAGGGGCGTTACCTGCCGGGCGTATATTTGTTTGTGCGCAAGCCCCCCCTCCCTGCTGCTTGCGTAAGCGAAGTCAAGTCATGTTAGATGGATGTTGCCAGAACTGGGCTCAATTGACAATGCTGGCAGACTTGCGCAGATGATTCATGAAGACTTTTCCTTTTAAGCGGTATTTGCTGCTAGTGTCTGCAAAATGTGCGTGGCATTCCTCCTTTTGATCCTTGTTCAGTCACTTCATACATCTTCTGGCCAGAGAAACTAAATGTCTTTCAACACAAGTCACTTTGAACATTGCGAGGGAAAGTTCGGTACAGCGCAAGAGTGAAGTTGTGTAACATGTCATCACGCACAGGATCTTAGCCATAAGTAAAAGTTCATACGCTCATCTCTGACGCGTTCATACTTGTCAGTCAATAGTAAAAGACCTGCTTTCACATAGAAACCGTGGTGTTCTCATGTTTGCCAACATGTGTCCATTTTGATAGTGATTTTTCGTATTCTCCTTGTTCAATTGACTGCAAAACATCCTCGTGAACAAGAATGCAACAACGCATCTTCTGCTGCTTCTACCACTGATGCACCCTTTTGGTCTGTCAACTTACAGACCTTTGCCAACACCTGCCACGCGTCTTCTCTCATCTCAACTCGTCTGCACACCCCCTTCGTCTGTCACCTCGCCAACCTTGGCCAATACCACAACAAGAAACATCTGCTCACATCTTCTCTGCCCTGACCAACGCCACGCTGTCTGCCAAAGCAGCTAATTTCCCTCAACAAAATCTGTTCTGCAAAAACCCTGCTAAGAAGCATGCAAAACGCTAGTACTTGCAGTGTTTTACCCAATATTCAAGGGTTAGAAGTAAGTTCATTTCAACCGTTTTTTGTGCGAAACTATCTATTGCGCAAATGCTGAACTATCAACTGTATTTGCCGCGCACAAGTTCAACAGAGGTGCGCAACCAAACAGGAATGACACTGAAGGCAGACGCCTTGAAGCGTTTTAAAAGCATGTCTAAGATTCAAGGTTCGAGATTCCCACTCTAGTTCTTGGGCTTGAGTTCAGCACGGGGCCCCCGAAACGCTGTAAAGCGCTTAAAAGCACGCCCGCTTCCTCTATAGCGCTTGAATCTTGCAGGCTAACGTTCTCAACCTCTTCACATGTGCGTTCTGCCCAAAACAGCGTCTCCAGCCTCTTGCGCTGCGTGTTTCTTCATGCGCCAATACCGCTGCTCAAAATGACACCCATTACTAAGTACACATAAGTTGCATCTGTCTGCGCCACACACTGTTTAATCTGCAACCACAAGACTTGCCACCGGCCACGACGCACAAATCAAATCGCTTGTGAACCGGGTCTGCGACTCCAGGCAAAAGCACTGGCTGAGCTCAACGCATCCACCAGACTCTCCACATGCAGATGTGCGCCCACGTTCTGCTGCACCTTGCACTTGAAGCAGCCAGACGCAATCCACGTGCTCAGTCCCACCTTGGTGTCGAAGAGGCTGTCACACTCTGCCTCGGCGCAGGCTTGAAGGACCTGGGCCCGCGAGCCAAGTGAGCCAAGGCGAATTCTAGTGAGGCACACTAGGCAGGGAGCATGGCGCGCTGCTGCTTCTGCTACGATTAGCATACCCCTGACGATATGAGCCAAGCCTTTAAATTCACATGTTGGGTTGACGGGTAAGGCGCCGGTCCTGTTCACAGGTGTGATGGGTGGGTGGGTGGGTGGGTGGGTGGGTGGGTGGGTGGGTGGGTGGGTGGGTGGGTGGGTGGGTGGGTGGGTGGGTGGGTGGGTGGGTGGGTGGGTGGGTGGGTGGGTGGGTGGGTGGGGGTGGGTGGGTGGGTGGGTGGGTGGGTGGGTGGGTGGGTGGGTGGGTGGGTGGGTGGGTGGGTGGGTTGGGGAACACGGGTCCATGTTTCAAACATGTCAAGGCAAATCCGTGTGAAACTTGTCGACCCCGTACCTCCCGCCGTGCGACTTCTCCAGTGTCTGCGCGCCTGACGCGTCGGTGGTTTTAGCCTGGTGTCGTCTTGCGTTTGAAGGAGCTGCCGTCCTGTGCGCTGGTCTTTGTCTCCGCTGCGCTCTCTCAGAAAATTCCTTTCCACAGCAGGAAAGGGAGTTCTGCCAGCAAGTTATCAGCGCAGCGCGTGAGAACCGCTTGTCTGCTATGTGTGTCCATAGGCAATCAGGACCGCGCAGGCTCCTCGAAGCTGCGGCAAGTGGACAGCCTTGGCCTGTAGAGTTGCAGCGGCTGCGCTCGGGGACAAACGCGGGCTCAAAAGTTCAGCGAAAGGTGGCCAGATGGACCTGCCACGGCGCCAGCGGGACAGAACCGCGTGTCTACGAACTCTGCGTGCTTGGGCGACGGCGACTTTCAAGCGCTTTTCTGTGCAAGGAGTGTGTCTGGACAATTGGCCCCGACGCCGCTGCAAAACGCTATCCCCTTCGTTGAAACCTCTGACACGCCGTCCTGGCGGCAGGCGGCTGCTGCGGCGCGGCTTCCCCGCCGAGGAGCTGCTGCACTTCGCGCAGAACTTCTGCTTCGTCTACTGCCTGCCGCGCACGCGACCGGAAGCTGGAAGAGAACAGCGGCAACAAGGCCGGGCGGCGGGGACGGCCCGCGACCAAGCAAGTGTTTAAAATCTCCAAGCCTGGAACGGCCCGCCGGCCGCGGCAAAAGACGAGGGCCTTGCTTGGCTTGGACAGCTGCGTCAACGCGTTGGTGGCATTCTGAAGGTATGTCACTGAGAGAGTCAAGCCGCAGTCCCTCTTTGGGCTGCGCACCAGCCCTGGCTCGAGCAAGTAAAAACGCTGCGCCTGCCAGCACCACATTGTTGAATCTGAACACTCGAAGTTGGACATTTGCAGGCTTACCTGCGATCCCACCAAAGCCACGATTTACAGCTCTGTGCATAATTTTTGCACCCGCGTCGAAGAGTGACCGTCATTCGGCCCGAACTCACCCCCACCCCCGCACGGCCCAAGATGTTGGCTCAACGTTCCTCATTTGCCCAAAGAATTCAGACAGGTTTCTTGTGATTTGCATGTCGCCATGACCAAGGTGGTGTCATTGCGACACGTGCACTACTCACATTACCAATCGGTGGCGGGTTGCCGTCACACAAGTTGCATGATGTTACCGACAGCGACTGGCTCTAACATGTTCAGGCTGCTTTTCAGGCATCCCTATCGTCGTTGCCAGCTTTTCTGAGACCTCCACGACGTACTGCATGCCCAAGATGATATTCCTCTCAGCTTGTGGTATAACTCACCCCTTGCCACAAGCTCCAGGACAGTCCTCAACGAGCACATTTTGAAGTCTAGCTCGCAGCAAGCGGAGTGGAGTCCTCAAAGCAAGTGGTTCACTAACAACGGCCACACCTGAATTGCCGAGGTTCTTGCCGCGCACGCCCATGGTGTTTAGAGGAAGGCGGGCAACTTGTTCTCTCTTTGGTTTGGGGCAAACGTCAAAAATCGATACTGGGGGGATGGAACTTCATTTGGAATAACTTCCAGTGGCTGACGTCATTCAAGCTGCAGCCCCTCCAACAGCAAACTGTGAAGTTTATTATTCGTTTCTTTAACTAAAAAACGAGTTTTCCGAAAGAGTAGCCCCAAATCAATCACGTGAAGAGGAGCGCGCTTCAAGGAAACTTCTCTAAACTAGCCTTTTCAGTTCACACCCTGCAAAATCGAAGGGAAGCTCAAATTCAACGTGAAAAGGAAGCTCCCGCAATACTAAATCACGTGCCACACAAGTTTTGCTAAATCAGTTGATTGCCGATTCAAGCGAGGGGCTGAGCAGCCACCGTAGCTTCAGGAGCACTTGGATCTGCGGGAAGGACCTCACACAAAAAACACTACTAAGCTACCAAAAACAAGACACTGGGCCCGCAGCTCTGCAGAGCCAAAGATTCGAACAGTCCACGCCCCCTACATTCTGGAGAATTGACAGCACGTTTGCGAACGCCTGATGTGTTTTGAGACTAAAATAGCAGACTTCTGATTAGATTCGAGGGTCCGTCAGTGCCGGCGGTTGCACCCGCTCCCTCCGAGAGGCTTGATGGGCACCTTTAGGTTCACATCGGTCACCGGCGGCTGGCCCCTGACACACGCCAAGAAACCAAAAACGTCGCAACAAAGCTGCTGCAACCTGCACAAGTGGGCCGCGCCTGACGTAATTTTTCGGCTGACCTCGGGTCACTACGGAATCAGTCACGCCAAACTCAGAATTTGTAGCATTTCGCTCAAGGTCGTTTTAACACAGGTGTTCGGGATGGAGGCTGAGGATGCAGAGGCATGACAAGGTCTATAAGCCCGATGGGAATGATTGGTGTCGTAGCCAGCTATCATCTACTTCAGCCTTTCTGAAAAGGCAAATTCTACCACGCCTAGTCTGGCCTCAGACTTTTTTTTTCATGCGGACTTTACTGCGAAACCACTGTTCAAGTCAATGTCCCCTGCAAGCCGACATGGAGCCAAAACATCAAGGCCCAAACAGAATATCTTCCGGGTTCCATGGTTTGAAGGGCAAGCAAACGAGTTCCGATCGCTGCTGGGCGGCTGCTATTGATGGGCGCAGCATCCAAGTCCTGCCTGGGCTGAGGACAAGCAACTGTGCTGAGGAAAGACCTCTCAATTCTCGCAACTGTGCGGTCGTCAATGCACCATGCGCAGCGCCCTGCCCTGGCTGGGAGCCCAGGCAAGAAGAAGCCCTGCAGGATGAAGGTCTCAGAGCCAGCGTGGACCCTGACCAACCCAGGCATCACCTGCACCAGCAACACTCCGGAGCCCAAGAGGCTTGCAGCTTCCGATCAGAATCCAGTTTCCGAGCATTCCGCACATGTGATCAACATCTTGCCAAAAGGAACAATCCAACAAACTGCGCGGCATGCTTGTTAACTGTGTTGACAAGCCTTTGCTTGAACAAACACGTCGCCTGAGCCTTTGTGCGCTGACACGTTGGAACTGCCGGTCTGACACAAGCTCTGCCGCAGCCTGGCGGAATGTTGAGTTGGTTCTCATAGACCAGCTCCAGACATTGGTGACCATTCCCACCATAGTCCGCACCTGCGACCACACCGCGCCAAAGCTGCAACATTTTTGGTCAGGATTGCGAGCGTCCTGGCTCCTGTAAGCATTCGTTGTCCGTCTGTCCAAAGCAAAGGACATCCACCAAAACATACAACCCAATCCTGCGCAAGCACAACAGCAGAACTTTGCCAAAACCAAGGCTTTTGCAGGGTAACAAGCAGGAAATAACACACCGGATAACTCCTGACTGTGGCGCACTCCCGCTGGACAGGGCTGGCAACCTTGAAGCCTAACCGTGGGCTCAGTTTCGCCATTGCAGCCTGCTGCAAGATGTCCATGACATTGGCCACACCTTGCAATCACAGGCCAACCCGCTGCTAGCCACTGCGTTGCTAGGTTCCCGGCGCAAGAAACAGCCCTCCCGTGGCACCCTCATCAAGGACTTCCGCCCTGCCTGTCAACAACATCGACGAAGCAAAGCAACGCCCAAACATGATTTTTTCTTTCTGCCCCCACCTCACTGAACTCCCGCGCGTCCCGAGCTGCGGCAGGCCCGGCAGCCTGTCGGTATCTTCAGGCTTAGCTCTGTAAGGCAGCCTTGATGGTTGCACACCGTGTGCGTCGCCAGGCGCGCCGGGCTACATGGGCTCATGCCATTAGATGAAATGCGTGCCCCGCATGTCCCCTTGTGAATTGGCCCCGTTGTCTCACTTCACACCCGAATCAAAACAAAACGGGACGGTGCGTGCAAAAAACGCGTCCATCGGCCTCAGAATGAAAATGAAAAACAGCGCCAGCTCAGCATTGTTCTACAGCATTGCGCGGTCGCATTGCTTTTGCGCAGCCCTACGCAGGGCTTCTGCGGCTGCGAGCGCAGCTTACGCGAGAGGAGTCGGCATAGCAACCGCCGACGCGCCGCTTGCGCGGATTGGGGAATTTCGTTCAAGCTAGCGTTCGGGCGATTGCGTTTACGTGAGTACACCGAAACCATCCAAATCGAGATTTTCAATGTGTGTCTTCTGCTTTCGCGCGCCTTTCACGGCCAAATGGAATGCGGCTTCAGACTATCTGGTATTGGGTTGTTACGGCTGTCCTGGCCAACCAGTTCCGACTGCCGCGATGTTACACAGCTATCTGTCACCAGCTCTGTCACAGCCGTCTGTCACATTTGTGTGCATAAACTCTGTCACAGCTGTCACGCACAGCTTGGTCAGAGCTGTCCGTCACGTCAGTCTGCCACGGGCTCTGTCGCAGTCTGTCACAGGCTTGTCGGCGGTGGCTGGTTGTGGCGGCCGGATGTCAAAAAACTATCAGCCCGCATCCCTCAGGCGGGAAAACAACGCTCAAACCCATGAACATGATTTCCGGCCGCACGAAGACGCTGCTGGGCAAATCCGTATACCAAGTCCACTTCTGTAGCTCCTGAGCACCTACCATTAAAACTTTTGGCTGCAGCTCGAGCAGCCACTTCAGTCTGCGTTTCAGCACTGTCTGCGCTTCAGTCACAACATTCCACTCACGAGCAACCCCGGCTGCCATCTATTTGGCTCAAGCCTGGTTGATTGCACCAAGCGCTTCACACTTGTTTGTGGTGCTGTTCATATTTGGTTTACAAGCAAGCCAAACCTGCCTTCTCACATGTTTGGTCATCTACCTCTTCCCATTTACTCTCCGTCGGAATAGGTCCATTTACTGGCCCTACGAAGTACACATGCCACTTGGGTCCCCGCAGCGGAGCTGGTTTTTGGAAAGAAACAAGTCAAGTGTGGAGGGTTTCTATGAAGCAGATGGATCCGCTGCGGCCTTTTCGAGCCGGCATAACGGCGGACATGCGTCCGCAGAGATCGTTAACTTCTCGACGAATGCAAAGCTGCCTCCACCGAATGATGGCCATGAAAGTTGGGCTCGGTATGAAGATCTGGTAAAGGGCTGCTTTGGTAAAGGGCTGGGTTAACTTCACAGTCACCGAGCCGCGGCGGCGAGGTCCGGTGTTGAAGAACAGGCTCCTAGACTTGTTGGCCCAAACACTGGAGTGGAATATTTGTTGCATTCCTACGAGGCTACTCCTTCATGGGCACCCAGAAAGCATTCCTTTATAGATTCCTCGTGAACTTCATGAGCAAAATCGGAACTCTTTTTGGAAGACAACCAACGACACCTATCAGAGAAGGCGTGAGCAACACAGCGAAAAGGTCAATGAAATAGCAACCCTACTCCAGGGACTGCCGATAGTGCCCGATCCAGTCTTCCTGGATTCTGCAGATCATGTGAAGTATGACCAGCTCACCACAGGAAGAAGAACACACCGGCTTTTGAACTGTTCAGACAACATCATTCTCAAGGCCAACGAGGACGCTTGTTCTCCTCGCTGTCACTGAAAGGTACGCATCGCAGAGTTGAACATCGTCCTTTAGGTGCTTCTCAAAGTTCATCTCTTTAAGCTCATCGATAGCTACGTTCTGGTGGACGTTGGTGTAATATCCGCGCTTGGGATCTGCCTTCCATTGGGTTCGCTCACCTGTCACGAGAAGGTCATCTAACATGAGGGGACAATTCTTGCCTGCGCGATAGCAGCGCTTTGGCGCAGTGTTGAACCCGAGACATGGAGGATAGCGCATCCCTGACAGACTAGTTCACGGCTGTCATCATAGGCAGCCTGAACCAGCTCCTCGAAGCTGCTGAAGCTGCTGGACCATCTGCTGGTGGTTCTTCTGCCGGTCCTGAAAGCCTCTAAGCACCCGGCGCGCCTGGGTCTTGCAGTCCTTGTCCGTTTTGCTGGTTAAGACCCGTCTCCCGGTTACCCAGTTCCTGACATGGAGTTTTGGCATCTGCTAAATCGAATTTCTCATTGCCCAACCAGGATTTACACCCCAACTGTTTGTATGATCGGATCTCTTGTTGTGTGGCAGGATTCTTGTCTCCTGGTGCGCAGTGTGGGCGCAGCTCGGTCGTCGTCTGTGAAGCCTTCGCGCACCGACTCATTGTGATGTTATGGTGTGTGCGCGTAGAAAGAAACTGCAATGAACTTCAGCAGGCTGCGCTGTGTGGAGACTGATTGGTTTTCCCTCAATGCCTCTTAGCACACTGCGTGAGCCAGTGTCGCTACACACTTTCTGGCATGTGACAACTATTTCCAAAAAGGTTCATCAAGTTCCAGGTCTGATTCTTCGTCGATGTAGTGACGCGCGTGTTGCGAACCAGAGCTCTCGGGTTGTTCCTGATCGCAATTCCTTTGAGGACTCTCCGTCCTGCGTGGGGTATGCTTGCGCCTTGTCGTCAGAGATGTCGGCGCTGATGCCGAAGGCACTTCTGAGGCGAGCGGAAGTGGTGAAGGATCGCTTGATGATGATGCCGGCGCTGAAGGTTTTGCTGCCCTCGGATTATCTTTGTTCTTCTTGCGGTTCTTGATTGGCTTCTCCCGGGATGTCATCATTGTTGTCTTCTGGTACTGGTGGAGGCTTCCGTAGGTTGCGGCGGCGGTGGTGCAACAACTGTCGGCTTTGTGTTGCAGCAGTGGCACGGCAACTGTTGGCCTAATTAATAGGAGGCTTTGAAACATCACCCCCCGCCCCGGCGATTGACTAGGAAATTGGCGTCTTAGCCGCCGAGGCTGGTTGTCCGTGGTAGTAGAACCAGCGCCTGCGCCATAGATGACTGGGTTTCGCCGTTGTTCAGGCGTGGCCCGTGGCATTGAAACATGGAGCGGTGTTGGTGGGTCTGGTTGCGGGGCAAGGAGGACCTGGTCCCGGTGGATCATCTCCACCGCCATTGTGGTCTCCCCGCGGTCGACTGGCATGGGCCGAATTGCCGCTTGTTGGAAAGACATGCGGTTTTGTGAGAGTGCAAGCGAGCGCCACTGTAAAGGGCTTCAGTTGCTCCAGCCACACCTGTGCGCTGGTAAGACCCAGAGTCTACCCGGCGCGTTCACTTGTCAAAGGAACGCACATGCGTCATCCTGTTGCCTACGAACAATATCCAGAACCGTTTGTCGACCTTTGAGGTCATAACATCGAAAAAGGTTTCGAATGTCGATTGGCGCGCGCAACCTTGAGTCCTGTCAATGCACGGGGCGAGCGCTTCCTGCAGAGACCTCCAGAACATGAATCTTGCCCGTAGTCACACAGTTCCAATTTGCGAATAATGTATGGCAAGTGCGGTCTTCGGTGCAAAGTTTTGCGGGCGCTGGTTCTACTGAATCTGATTGATTCATGGTCGTCTTTGTCTTGTTGCTGCCTTATTTTGCGCTAACAGATCTCTACGCAGATCTTCGTCGGAGGCTGGCAAGTCACAAAGATTCATCCGTTCTCGCGTTTGTGATGTTGACCTTTGGGTAGCCGCGTTCCAAGGTCGAGTCCTACCATTGCGCCATCCGTGGCTTTTACCTTGCCTTTTAGCCACATCCTTCTGAACCGTCAGGTTTTCTCTTTGAGTTGTCTTCGCTTCAATAGAACATTCTGTCGCCAAACGCTATTGGCTCGGAACTTGGGCGCAGGTGTTGCGCGAGGTCGATGTGTCGCGCCTCTTGGTACGCATGTTGGGCAGCTCTTCCACCGTTTTAGGCTCTGCTGGCCGCGCCCGAACGCGCCTTTTCGTGTTGCTTGTGCTTTCTGGCCTGCAGGCATGCTGGCGCTATCCGTGCTTTGATCGAGTTGAGTATGAGTGAGATTTTGTCTCTTGGTGAGACGGACTGCTGTCTCGGCTCGGTTCGGCTAGGGTGTCATGGGACCTAGGGGGTCGGTCTTATGTCAAGACTGTTGTCGAATATCTCCCCAGGCTTGAGACATGAACTCTTGCTCTTCAACGATCCACTTCGGCCCAAGATGATATTGATCAAAGTAGTTTTTGAGCAAAGGAATGTTGGTGATTCCAGTTGTTCTCTCTACTACTTCAGCAGTGAGAGAAGGGTAGTAGCTCCGTCAAATGAGGATAAATTAACACTTGACAGCGATCAATGAATGTCCGCCGAATCACTCAGCTCGAAGGCCATTCGTTTTGCTGCAGCTTTCCCATCTTCTTGTAGAGTTCATAGATCTCCCTGGGCAGGTGCAACGCACGGGTTCTGAATCTAAATTGTCCACTGACATGTGGGGATGTTGTAGGTGGAGTTTCCGTAGCTCTTCTTTTTTCAGAGTCGGGTGTGTGTGTGGGTGCGCGTGCGCTTCAGAGCAGGCGATAATGCTGCTGGCGCCTCCGGCGGAGCAGTGGCACGCGACCCGCCGATGGAATGATCCTGTCAGCTGGTTTGTCAATATGTGTTTGCTGCGCTGACAATGGTTTGTCAAAGAACTTGAAGGTTGTGGAAGTCCACGACTCTCAAACTATCTTCGATGAAAGGTAGTGCCTGCTTTGTCTCTACCTGAAATCTTTTCGTGGTTCTTTCATTGAAAATCTGTGTGTGTGGGACATCAGACAAGTTTTGCTTGTGTCAGGAACAGCGCTCTCCTCGTGGGTGCGTGAACTCTATGGAGTTCCCTGACTGCGCGACTAGTTTCTCAGTGGACACTGCTGACATGTTCGACAATTGTCGCCATCGATTGCCTTGGTTGCCGACCTGTAGTCGCGTGGCTTGCAAAAGCCCGCTAGATCAAACAATGCGTGGCCCGCATAAACACCGGTATGGGTTGCCGAATCACACCGACAGCGTTGCGTGATATTGCCACATTGAGGAGTGTGTTGACTGAACTGTGGGATCATATTGGGGATCGAACGAATCCTCTCCGACAATATGATACTCAAGAAGAACCTGCGCGACTTCTGCACAAAAATTCAACACTCCGACTATTTGGCGCATGAAGAAAATTCCAACAGAATCCGCAGACCCCTTCTCCTGACAGGAGGCGCACGGGAAGGGTGGCAACAAGATCGTCATCAAGATGGTCATCATTTTCGACTTCTATTGTAGCTCCGATTTAAGATGCAAAACATGCGTGGACATGCTTAGCAAACGCTGCGTGGACATGCTTACCATGATGACTCCTGGTGATGCTCAGGATGATTGCTGGACGGTGACATGACATCATGATGACTGCTGGACAGTTATCATCACAGCCATCATCCTTGCCACCCTCGTCGTCAATATCATCATCATCATCGTAGTCATGACCATCTCTCTTTATACACTACAAATGTCAAGTCTGGCGTTACACAGCATTGGTGCTGCAGAGGATGCGTCGTCATGATTATCATCATGACTGTTGGCCATCATCATCCTCATCATAATCATCACCATCTCTTTCTATACTATACAATTCAAGTGTGGCGTTAGACACCATTGCTGATGCAGAGGATGCGTAGTCATGGTTATCATGATGACTGCTGGCGGTGCTGAGGGCGCGTCATGATGATTATCATCCTTGTTGAAATGCAAAAAATGCGTGGACATGCCTATCACGACTGCTGGTGATGCTCAGGATGCGTCATGACGATTATCAGCCGAATTGACATGCAAAAGATGCGTGGACGTGATTATCATAATGATGGCTGGACTGTTACATGATTCTGATGATGACTGCTGGACAATTATCATCACAGTCATCATCCTTGTCAGCCTCGTCGTCAATACCATCATCATCATCGTAGTCGTCACCACCTCTTTCTATACTATACATTTTAAGTCTGGTGATAGACAGCGTTGGTGCTGCAGAGGATGTGCCGTCATGATTCCCATCATGACTGCTGGTGATGCTGAGGATGCTTGGAAAGGTGGCAACAAGATCGTCATCAAGATGGTCATCATCATCGTTTTTCGACTTCAATTGTAGCTCCGATTTGAGATGCCAACAATGCGTGGACATTCTAAGCAAGAGCTGCGTGCACATGCTTATCATGATGACTCCTGGTGATGCTCAGGATGCGACATGATGCTGAGCTTCCGGTTCGTCATCAACCTCGTCACCTCATCATCGTACTCATCAGCATTTCTTTCTGTACAGTACATTTGAAGTGCGGCGTTAGACACCATTGGTGATGCAGAGGATACGTACTCATGACTATGATCATGACTGCTCGTGATGCCAAGGATGCGTCATGATGATTATCATCCGATTGGAGATGCAAAAGGTGCACGGGCATGATTTTCATGGTGACTGCTGGTGATGCTCAGGATGCGTCATGATGCTTATCGGCCGACTTGAAAAGACGCGTGGACATGGTTATCATGATGATTGCTGGACTGTTACATGATTATCATGATGACTGCTGGACACGTATCATCACAGTCATCATCTTTGTCACCCTTGTCGTCAATATCATCATCAGCATCATCATCATCGTAGTCATCACCATCTCTCTTTCTTCTTTATAGATTTCAAGTGTGGCGTTAGGCACCATTGGTGATGAAGAGGATGCGTAGTCATGATTAACATGCTTAGCATGATGACTGCTGGCGGTGCTCTGGCGCGTCATGATGAGTATCACCCTTGTTGAAATGCAAAAGATTGGACATGCTTATCACGACTGCTGGTGATGCTCAGCCGAATTGAAATGCAACAGATGTGTGGACGTGATTATCATGATGATGGCTGGACTGTTACATGATTCTGATGATGACTGCTGGACAATTATCATCACAGTCATCATCCTTGTCAGCCTCGTCGTCAATATCATCATGATCATCGTAGTCGTCACCACCTCTTTCTATACTATACATTTCAAGTCTGGTGATAGACAGCATTGGTGCTGCAGAGGATGCGCCGTCATGATTACCGTCATGACTGCTGGAGATGCTGAGGATGCGTGGAAAAGTGGCAACAAAATCGTCATCAAGATGGTCATCATCATCTCGTTTTTCGACTTCAATTGTAGCTCCGATTTGAGATGCAACAAATGCGTGGACATTCTAAGCAAAAGCTGCGTGGACATGCTTATCATGATGACTTCTGGTGATGCTCAGGATGCGACATGACGCTGATCTTCCGATTCGTCATCAATCTCGTCACCATCATCATCGTAGTCATCAGCATCTCTTTCTATACAGTACATTTCAAGTGCGGCGTTAGACACCATTGGTGATGCAGAGGATACGTACTCATGACTATGATCATGACTGCTCGTGATGCTGAGGATGCGTCATGATGATTATCGTCCGATTGGAGATGCAAAAGGTGCATGGGCATGATTTTCATGGTGACTGCTGGTGATGCTCAGGATGCGTCATGATGCTTGTCGGCCGAATTGAAACGCAAAAGACGCGTGGACATGATTATCATGATGATTGCTGGACTGTTACATGATTATCATGATGACTGCTGGACACGTATCATCACAGTCATCATCCTTGTCACCCTTGTCGTCAATATCATCATCAGCATCATCATCATCATCGTAGTCATCACCATCTCTCTTTCTATACTATAGATTTCAAGTGTGGCGTTCGGCACCATTGGTGATGCAGAGGATGCGTAGTCATGATTAACATGCTTATCATGATGACTGCTGGTGGTGCTCAGGATGCGTGGGCGCTGTCTCTGCACTGTCGCGAAGGTTAAGCACGTTGGCTAGGCGTTGGAAATAATCCTTTTGAGCCAAGTCCGGGTTTGCCCCCCCCCCCACCCCTTCCCACCTAAGAGCTGCTGCTGCGTGTGCTCTGCAAACTGCAGCTGTGAGCAATAGCGGGTATTGCCGAGTTGACGCTGCCAAATGTGCTTTGTGCGCCAGGTGTGTACTGACAAGAGGCCTCCGCACAACCTGCATTCCCTGCATTCTGGCAATCCTGCCGCCTACATTTTTCCATGCAAAAAAGAACCCTTTTCCCGCGAAAATTCGTGGCAGTGAAAAGCACCTTTTGCATGAGAATCATCATGACGCATCCGCAGCATCACCAGCAGTCATCATGATAATCATGCCCACGCATCTTTTGCATCTCAAGGCGCATGATAACCATCACGACGCATCCTCAGCATAACCAGCAGTCATGACGACAATCATGACGACGCATCCTCTGCATCACCAATGGTGTTCAACGCCAGACTTGAAATGTACAGTAGAAAAAAGAGATGGTTAACAATGATGATGATGATGATATTGACAACAAGGGTGACAAGGATGATGACTGTGATGAGAATTGTCCAGCAGTCATCATGATAATCATGTAACAGTGCAGCAATCATCACGATAATCATGTCCACGCGTCTTTTGCATTTCGATTCGGCTGATAAGCATCATGACGCATCCTGAGCATCGCCAGCAGTCATCATGAAAATCATGCCCATGCATGTTTCGCATCTCCAATCGGAAGATAATCATCATGACGCATCCTCAGCATCACCAGCAGTCAATGATAATCATGACTACGCATCCTCTGCATCAATGGTGTTTCCCGCCACACTTGAGATGTCTAGTGTAGAAAGAGATGCTGATGACTACGATGAAGATGATGACGGGATTGATGCCGAATCGGAAGATCAGCATCACGACGCATCCTGAGCATCACCCGGACTTAATCTTTGAGACAAGCATATGACTACTGGCAGGACCAACCAGGTTTGTCCATTATCGGAAACAACTGCGCGTGCAGGAGTGTTGCTGGTGAAAGTTTAAGCTTAGGCGCCGCCGGGCCGGCGCCTCGCCTCGCATCTGCGAAGCGGTGTGCGGCTGTCCGCTTGACGTGTGAAGACTGCGTGCGGGCCCCTGCTGCTGCGCTAGGACGAGCAAGGCCTACGCCACACCCTGCCACTCGGGCCGCTGCAGAGCAAGAAGCTCTGCGCAAGTCTGACAAACTTCTTCTCTGCGCAATGTTCTGCGCAAGTTGCGCTAAGCAAGCACTCCGCGCAAGTCTGCGCCAGTTGCTCTCTGCTAGTTGCTCCGGTTTGCATCCCGTCGCCTTATCATCAGGCTTACCCGTCCCGTCAAGATGGCATGCGACGCCGGGCCGCATGGTCATCCAATTAACGAACCCTCACCAACCTGCCCGAATCTGAAGGATAAGAAGGAGATTCTAGTTTCAGATTAGAGTTTTCGTTTGGCGCAGGAGCTGCAAGGGGCAATCATCAAGCAAAGTCAAAGTTAAGCCACGCGCACGTTATCTCTAAGGGTGGAGTTCGCGTGCGATCTGTGTGTCATCTGCCTGCTGCCAGGCTGCCACAAGCAGAATGTCCAGTCTAGAAGGCTGTGTCGACGAGCGGCAGAACGCAGCGCAGCACTGCAGGGGCGCTGCTCAGAGAGCACAATGCGCGAACTTGACATTGAGCTGGCTCACATGAACTCTAAACAACATGGTGATCCGGGCCTTTTCTGCCGAGTAGAGGACTTAGCCAAGTAGATGCTGAGTAGTTCTAGTGTAAGTAGTTAGCTAGTCCTCTAACTCGCCAGTTACGCAACGTGGCTTAGCAAATCGCCTAAGTTCGCCAATTACATAGCAAGTAGGCCGCCCATCCAAGCATGCTGGTAGTTTTGCGCTGCCAGCAACTGTTCTTGCAGCCTGAGGGTATGCGGCGAACACTCTGCGCGACACAGCAGCACGTGCAAGCATAGTAGCGTCTGTTGCAGCCACGATTCTGTGTTCGAGTGTCTAGGTTTAAGTCAGCAGAATGAGGCCAAAATAGGGGCTTCTCATCACGGTATTAACTACCCCCTAGCTGACTTCGCCCCCCTCCTGCAATTAGGGATAACCCCATATTTATCAGGTCTTAAGAAGCCTTAATCTTTAAATCAGCTGAGTAAGGTCAAAATAGCTTCAACCTTTTTCGTCACCACTATTTTCGTTTTGTTAGCTGAGGCGCTGACTTGTGCTGGGCGCTAAACAAGGCATAGTTTCAGAAAACAAACAAACCGCTACAGCTGACGCGCAATATATCACTTCAACCTAATCAAGTTCTTACAAGCAAAACAACATGAGGGAAATTGTCGAGCAGGACCTTGTTTCAAAAGTCGTGCTGCAAACAGATTGTATTGGACGCAATGGGAACGGTCTGCCCCCTATGGCACTATTCAGAAATCTTCGATCGCTTTTGGGGGCTGCCCCTATTTCGGCCTTACGTTGCCCTTGTCCATTCTGGTGAAGGGACGTGTGGAGTAGAAGAATTGTGGATGGAAACTGATGGAATATTGATGGAACATTGATGGATGAGTGATGGAACAAGGTGGGAAATTGAAATGGCTGGAAAATTGCGGAAAATTGATGGAGATTGATGGAGATGGATGGAAAATGGATGGAAGCGGATGGAACAAGATGAAACATCGATGGAAAGAAAAGCTGGTAAATTCTACGGAAGATTGATGGAAAATGGTGGAGATTGAGATGGACGGAGCATGGAGCTAAGCATTTTGGTAGAAAATAGCTGGAAAACATGCGGGTGGGGGGGGGGGGTGAAATCCGGCCACCGGTTGTGATCGGGCCGAAGGCTTCGGGTACATCTTCCCGGCGAACGACGCTTGCATCGGTCACGTCACGCCTGTGGCTTCAGGGCAACCTCTGTCGGGGTGCGGCACTTGCACCCACGCACATCAGCGTGGTCGCGGCTGCCCAAGACAAAGCCAAGGCTGAGCACATTGGCCCTCTGGCGCGCCACGACAAGGTCAAGAGATTTCACCTACAACACGGAGGACGGCAAGCCGTGGGTCAAATCCGGGTCTTCCCACTGGAGATGAGCGAGACAGAGGCGAAAAAGCTCCTTTTTGCTGAGACGACACATGCTGGATCGTTGCAAGTGCGCCAAGGGTCTGGCGAAATTATACACCTCGTCACCTTGTTAGCGTAATTTGCCATATGGATTTGCCACCCCGCCTCGTCAATTACATTCCCCCAAAGTGGCACCTGCCAAAAAAGAATGCCCCAGCCTAACTGCCCATCTATGGGCACCCGCGAGGAGGAATCGACCCGTCACGTGAGCCCCCGCGGGCCTGCCCAAGAAAATTCGCTCGCCCAACTTGGCTTGCCAAAGGGGTGTTGGGGCAGAAAGGCTTTTCCTAAAAGGCTTGAACAAGGCCGGGCCTCGAACTCACAAAACTTACGGGGAAGCGCGTTGGATTGTCGACAGAAAGCTAACTTCAAGCATTGCGGCTTCACCGCCACATGGAAACGCGCCCCTTGTCAATTTTTTTTGTGGGTTTCCATGGGCAGCCTTCACCACGGTCAAAAAAAAGGCCCCCGGCGAACACTACAGACAGAGTGTGTTTTTAGAACCCGGAAACTCTAAATTCAAAGGTTCTGCCAAGCTTTCCCGCCGTTTGCGACCTGCCACATAGAAATGTGCTCCTTTTCCAGCAAGAAATTGTTTTTAAGGGTTCTCAGAGGCAGCCTTCGCCACGGGTAAAAAGAAAGGGTCCCAGCCCACAAACGAGCAAGTAGGGCCCCAAGCTTTCTTTCATAGTGGTTCCTTTGTTTGCTGGCTGAAGCCGGGTTGAAAGCTGAGTTCTCAAATCTCCCTCGCGCCTCGTCTTGTTATTTCCAGTTAGCTACCTCTACCTCGGACAGGCTTTTGGCCTGGGCCAGCAGGTTCGGGTCGTGTCGTTTGTAAGGGCCTTGAAGCTTTGTTAAGGGAGTTTCCCAGCATGGGGCTTTCCGTTGGTGATTTGGGGAAGGAAGGTTGTGGAGGTGACGCCTACATAGTGTTTGTTTGGTGCTTCCTGCGCCCGCTAGCAGAAAGGATTCGGGCCAGTTTGTCGTCACGAGTTTTTTTAACAGATACCTTTGGGAAATACTGACATTTCAAGGTTGGGACTTGGGCCCTCTTGTTTGCAAGTGAGGTCGGGGAAGGGTTTCTTGGCAGGGAGTTTTGAAAGGGAGATCTGGGAAAGGAAGGTTCTGGGGACACTGCGGGTGAACTGTGTTGGGCAGTGGCCTAAAAATAAGGGAGAGTTTGTTGTAGCAAGCTGAAACAAGCAGATGCCTTTGGGGAACCTGACATCTTGCAAGGTTGAGGTTTGAGCCCTGTTGTTTGTAGATAGGCTTGGGCCTTGCAGGTTTGTCAGTTAGAAATGGGGTTTCTTAGCAGGGAGTTTGAACGGTGGTCTGGGAAAGGAAGGTTCTGGGGGTTGTTGCGGGTTAACCGTATTGGGCGGGTGGGTGCCTGAATCATAATACTTTGGTGCTCCATGTGCTACGAAAAGCTTAGGGGACAGTGTGCTGTAACAAGCTTAAACCAGCAAAGGCCTTTGGGGAACCCTGACATTTTTCAAGGTTGAAGTTTGGGCCCTCTTATTTGTAAGTAGGGCCTTGTAGGTTTGGAAGTTGGAAGGGGAGTTTCTTAGCAGGGAGTTTCACAAGTGGTGATCTGGAAAAGGAAGGTTCTGGGGGTTATTGCGGGTGTGCTGTCTTGGGCACGTGCCTAAATAATGCGTCCCGATGTGGTTTGGGATTTTCCTGTTTTGTTTATTGATTTTTCCTGTATTTACTGTCTTGGAACTGGCAGGCGCGCTCACGGGTTGGGTTAGTAAGGCTTGGTTTAGGGCGGGTTTGGGTTGGCGAGGGTTGGTTCGTGGTGGGTTCTAGGCTTGTTTAAGGCCAGTTCGGGGGTGGCTGCGCTACTGGGATGGTTTAGTGCTGGTTTATGGGGGTTGGCAGGGGTTTAGGGCTGGTTTTAGGGTGAGCTTAGAGTTGGCTTAGGCTGTGGGATGGTGTTTGGTTTGTTTGGGGGGGGGGTAGGGGGCGGTTGGTGTCGTGTTTGGTTTGTGAAGGTTAAGGGCAGGTTTAGAGCGGGTTTAGTTTGGGTTTGGTGCTGGTGTGCGGGGGGTTAGGGATTGGTTTTGGGGGTTGCTTTAGGGAGCTGTAGGGTTTGCTTAGTGGGGGTGGTTTGAGGTAGGCTTTTTAGCAATGGCTTTGTGCTGGCTTTGTATAACACAAACTCACTTTAAACCTGCACCAGTACACAATGACACAAACCTAGCGCGGACTTTGGGTTGGTTTGGGCGGGGTCAGTGGGTTGGGGGATTGGCCAGTTGGTTTCGGAATTGGCTTAGCGCAGCACTTTAGAGATTTTTGTGCAGATTTCGTGGCAGGTGCAGCACTTTAGGGCTTTTCGTGCAGATTCCGTGGCAGGCACAGTACTTTCGAGCTTGCGCGCCGATGTCGTGGCAGTCGCAGCACTTTGGGCGGGTCGAACTGCTCTCGCTGTGGCGCGGTGCACCTTTTGAAAATGCAAAGAGAACCCTTTGCGCGCTTTGGGCGGGTCCAATCGCTCTCGCTGTGGCGCGGCGCAAATTTTGCAAATGCAAAGTGAGTGCAAAGTGAATGCAAAGTGAATTCTCTGCGCATTTCGGGCGGGTCGAATCGGTCTCGCTGTGGCGCGGTGCATATTTTGAACATGCAAAGTGGACCCTGTGCGCACTTTGGGTGGGTCGCATCGCTCTCGTTGTGGCGCGGTGCACAGTTTTGAAAATACAAAGTGAACTCTCAGCGCACTTTGGGTGGATCGAATCGCTCTCGCTGTGGTGCGGTGCACATTTTGAGAACGCGAAGTGAACCCTCTGCGCACTTTGGGTGGGTCGAGTCGCTCTCGCTGTGGTGCAGTGCGCATTTTGAGCATGCGAAGTGAACCCCCTGCGCACTTTGGGTGGGTCGAATCGCTCTGGCTGCGGCGCGGTGCGCATTCAGAGCTCGCAAAATCAACCCTCTGCGCACTTTGGGTGGGTCGAATCGCTCTCGCTGTGGCGCGGTGCTCATTTGGAGACAGAAGTGTCGGTGAGAAGTGTCGATCAGGAGTGTCCATTAATGTGTCGTTCAGAAGTGTCGATTCAAAGAGAAGTGTCTCACAAGTGTCGATCAGAAGTGTCGATCAGAAGTGTCCATCAGAAGTGTTGCTCAGAAGTGTCGATCAGATGTGGTGCTCAGATGTCGATTACAGAAGTATGGAGAGAGAGCGAGAGAGAGAGAGAGAGAGAGAGAGAGAGAGAGAGCGTGAAGAGAGTGAAGAGAGAGAGAGGGAGAGAGACAAAACGATCACAACTGTCAATCTGAAGTGTCAATCTGAAGTGTTGTTCAGAAGTGTCGATCAGAAGTGTCGATCGCAAGTTTCGATCAGAAGTGTCGTTCAGTAGTGTTCATTAAGACAAGAGACGTGGCAAGAGACGAGACAAGCTGCATTTCTCAGAAGTGTCGCTCAGACGTGTCGGTCAGCAGTGTTGCTCAGAAGTGTTGCTCACGCGTCGCTCAGAAGTGTCAATCTGAAGTGTCGATCAGCAGTATCGATCAGAAGTGGTGTGCAGAAGTCTTGCTCAGAAGTGTCGCATCGCTCAGAAGTGTGGCTCAGAAAAGTCAAATAGAAGCGTTGCTCAGATGTCTCGATCAGAAGCGTCGATCAGAAGTTTTTTCATCAGAATTGTCGCTCGTGTCGCTCATGAAGTGCCGCTCAGAAGCGTCGATCAAAAGTGTTGCTCAGAAGTGTCGACCAGAAGCGTTGCTCGGATCGAAGTGTTGCTCAGAAGTGTTGCTCAGAAGCGTCGATCAGAAGTGTCGCTCAGAAGTGTCGGTCAGAAGTGTCGCTCAGAAGTGTCGGTCAGAGGTGTTGCTCAGAAGCGTCGATCAGAAGTGTTGCTGAGAAGTGTCGATCAGAAGTGTTGCTCACAAGTGTCGACCAGAAGCGTTGCTCGGATCGAAGTGTTGCTCAGAAGTGTCGATCAAAAGTGTCGATCAGATGTGTTGCTCAGCAGTGTCGCTCAGCAGCGTCACTCAGAAGTGTCGCTCATAATCGTCGCTTAGGAGTGTCGCCCAGGAGTGTTGCTGATGTGCGTGTAGAAGTGCATGTGGCTCAGAAGTGTCGCTCAGAGGTGTTTTCCGCAGTGTCGCTCAGGAGTATCGCTCAGAAGTGTTGCTCGGAAGTGTTGCTCAGAGGTGTCGCAGACAAATGTTGCTCAGGAGTGTCGCTCAAAAGTGTCGCTCAGATATGTGTGTAGAATTGTCGATTTCGTGTATGTGTGTGTGTGTAAAGTGTAGAAGTGTCACTTGAAGTGTTGCTCAGAAGTGTCGCTTATGTGTGTGTAGAGGTGTCGCTCAGTTTGCCGTAGTTTGTCGCTCAGAATTATGGCTTCAGGATTGGCGCTTGACGCTTAGATGCGTCAATCAGAGGTGTTTCTTAGGAGCGTAAATCGAAATATCGCTTGAAAGTGTGTTCAGAAGTGTCACCGTTGCTCAAGCTCTTGCTCAGAAGCGTCTCTCAAAAGTGTCAGTGACAAAAGTCGCTTGCGAGTGTTGCGAAGAATATTTAGAGGCGTCGGTTGAACGGTCGGTCAGAAGCTCAAAACGTCGCCCGAAACATGTCTCCAGCTGGACAACATTGCTCGAGTTGACGAAATGCGCATTCCCAAGGCCATCTTTTGCATTCGGGTTCGTGGCTATCAGGTTATCAAATGGACTTGTTCAATTTGCTGGGTACATTCCATGCTTGTTCAACAATGTCAAAGCAATGAAAGAGCCTGTTTCAAAAACATCGAAAACGATTGCGAGAGTTTGGCCTTGTATTTTCATATGTTTGCTGTGTGAAAACCAGCCCCGAAGCTGGTGGGATAAAAAAGGCCGCGGGACCGGTAAAACCAGCCCGAAAGCTGGTGGAAGAAAGCAGGCCACAGGGGCCGGTAAAAGCAGGCCGCAGCGGGGTGGAAAAAACACCGGCCACAAGTACCGGTAAACCAGCCCGCAGCTAGTGAAAACAAAAACGTCAACCTTTCTGGCGGGTGGAAGTAAGGGGATCAATAAGGCTGACCAAATTGGGGTCGGCGGCACCGGGCGGCAGCCCCTTTATTGCTTAAGCCGGAGGGCTGCAGGAGATGCGGGGGATGTTGCGCAGGCGGGTGGAGAACGGGACCGGTCTCAAGTGTGCCGAGTCTACCGCGCACCGCAGGGCCGAGTTTGCAGCATGCCGCGCAAGCACCGCCAAGAACGTGACCGGTCTCAAGTGTGCCGAGCTTTGCCGAGTATACCGCATACCGCAGGTGGTCGGGCCTCAAGTGTACCGAGTTTGCAGCATACCGTGCAAGCGCCGCTGGTGGGGAAATCGCCGAACGAGCGGCTTGCCGGCTACGACCATGACTGTCAGCGAGTGCGCCGGCTGAATTGCAAGCAGCGCCGAGGTGACGGGAGGTTCTGGAGGCCGCGCGCCGGTGGGATTTGGCCCACAGAGGCGCAGCGATGAACCACCTTATAGCCCAAAAACCTTGCAAGCCAATACGAAGGAGCAAGCCAGAATGTTGGTTGGTTTAAAAGAAGCTCAGCAAGCCCCAGTCTAGTTTAGTGCACAGCTTGACGACGTGGCATGGCTCGATGCTTGCAGCTCAGCGCAAGGCTGCCACCTAAGAGCTTTTGCTGCTTGCAAAGAGTATGCGTGTGGGTGTGCGTGTGTGGGTGTATGCGTGTGTGTGTGTGTGTGTGTGCACGTGTGTGCGCGTGTGTGCGTGCGTGGATGCTAGTCGAGTGGTTGTCCAGGAGGAGATGTTCCTTGTGTGTTGTTCTCATGCAGTACTCGGCTGCCGCATCTATCGAATTCCCGGAGCATGAAGTGCAAGCAAAGACATCCGAGCGACTTTTTCTTCCATGCCATCAATGGCTTGCAGGCCAAAAGCTGTGGATTGCCAGTCAAACGCAAGCTGCGTCGGAAGACCGCACAGACCGCGTCACTCCCGAGCGCACCTACGTCTGTGGGCACGAGGCTCGCACGCAGCACTTGGCCACTGCGTCTTTCAAATTCTTCAAACGTCATTGGCCACGCTTAGTAGAGTCAAGCTGGGGCCACTTGTCTTCTGAAGTTGCTCGAACGCCTAGGCGAACGCGATCGGGCTCGGCCGCTGCTGATGGGCTCCTGCTCAGCTGCTTCACGGCGCCATGCGTCAAAGAGCTCCTTCTGGCGTCGAAGCCGAAGAGTCTAGTGAGTCACGCCGGTGTTCTCAGGCTCGTCGAACTTGTCACTCCCCAGGCCCATGTGCGCGGAAGCAGGATCTTCCCCGCACAAAGCTCGCATGCAGCACTGGGCTGCCGCATCTCTCAAACTCTTCAAACGTCAAGCGCAAACAAATCAAACCGACATGCGGGGATGCTAGTGGAGTGGTTGTCCAGGAGGAGATGTTGCTTGTGTTGCTCTCAAGCAGCACTTGGCTGCAGCTTTCAAGCAGCACTTGGCTGCCGCGTCTCTCAAACTCTTCAAACGTCAAGAGTGCAAACAAATCAAGCCTACGTGCGGGGATGCTAGTGGAGTGGTTGTCCAGGAGGAGATGTTGCTTGTGTGTTGCTCTCAAGCAGCACTTGGCTGCCGCATCTCTGAAATTCCTCGAGCACTAAATGTGAGAAAATCATTCCGACACACCTTGTCTTCCAGGCAAAAAAAGTGAATTGCCAGTCAAACGGCTTCCGAGCCCAGAAACGTCTGCGCGCACAAAGCTCGCACGCAGCACTCGGCTGCCCAAACTATCAAACTGACATGCGGGGATGCTAGTGGAGTGGTTGTCCAGGAGGGGATGTTGCTTGTGTGTTGTTCTCGTGCGTGCGTGCGTGCGTGCGTGCGTGCGTGCGTGCGTGCGTGCGTGCCTGCGTGCGTGCGTGCGTCGTGCGTGCGTGCGTGCGTGCGTGCGTGCGTGCGTGTGTGTTGGTGGTGCTGCGTGTGCTACCGCGGATATCTGCAAAGTTTGCCCCTCTGTGACTGATAAGCTTCGGTGTTGCGAATTCTATACAAGTGCTGCTCTGCGCGGGTGCTCGGCCCAAGTGTTCAGCGCAAGTTGCTCTGCGGGCGCAAGTGCTCTAAGCAAGTTGCGACGTGCAAGCGCTACGCTCGGGACAAGTTTCTATGAGCAAGTTCTCCGAGCAAGTTCTCTGCGTGCAGCGCTGACCGCAACGTGGCAACCTTTCGATTTGAGCCGGAGCTACGAACGCACCCTTTGTGAGCCACTTTCGCGCTGCTGACTTTCTAACTTAAAGGCCGCGGAGACCAAGCAGGATTCGAGCCCGGGGCCGGTCACTGCCAAGAGCAGGCGCGTAACCACGAGACAAACTCTCAAACCCGCGTTCCGACTTGAAAAGGTAGCATTTTACTAGCGTTTCGTGCGATCCGCCACGCCAATCCTCGCAGCGCGTGGGCAAGTCAGAAATCGTAAAAAGTCCTCAGTTTTTTTGCACATCAACCACCCCAATCCCCGCGCGCGCAGCTTAGAAATCGTCCAAAAGCAAAAGGCAAAAACCACTAGAACCACGGGTGGCCCGAAAGCATAATGGAAAGAGACCAAAGACCAGCAAAGCGAGCCGACATGCAGGGGTGCCAGTGGAGGTGTGCGTGCGTGTGTGGGTACCCGATTGTCCGTGGAGTTTTCGAGGGGCCATAGCAAAAAGGCATAACCCACGCAGCAGCAATAGCAGCATTGTCGGTCTGCCTGTGTCGCCCACCTCCTGCCTGCAAACTGCTTGGGCAGGCGCTGACAGTCATTCACAAATATTTGTTCACATCTTTGTTTTTGGGTTCCTCGGCTCTCCTTTTTTCAATTACTCTGGAAAACGCCTTACTACACTTGTTGGACATGCTGGTTGCGCCAAACTCCATGCTGCCAACTGTCTTCCCACCTAGCTTGCGCAAAACTAAAACTCGCTAGCCGTCAGAACATCGCACATTGCAGAGTAATGCTTCACGCCACTCACTCTCATGAAAGCACATGTCACATGACTACTCGAACTCTCAAGCTCTCAACCCCTACGCGACTGCTGACGCAAGCCTTGTGCCCTTTTATCCCCCGTGAGTTGCATGCTTGCCCGCAGCCCCTCAAGTCCCCTCTCCGCACCCGTGCGTCGCCACTGCTGGCTGAGTTGTGGGAATCCCGGCCTCAAGGGGCCATTCTGGATTTCTCAGCCTATAACATCAGCTCATACCGGGCTCGGTGAGTTGGAAAATGATGCCTCTGGCGTCACGACTTTCACAGCCAAGAATGTTGCAACGTCTTTTCCCATAGTGCACGTTGGAAAAGAATGGCAGGCTCGAGGAACTTCGTGATGAAGCGCAACCATTCCTACAATTGGCGCTACTTACCACTGGTTCCTGCAAACTGGCCAAGCAAGTCCCGGAGCTTGCGTCGCGGGACGCACATGAAGGCAGTCACGCCGACAAACTTGGCCACTGGCGAAAAAATGTGCCAGTGGTGCTACCTGATGGCAATGCAGGCTGCAACTACAACATCCTAGGTCAAGAGTCCCCAAGCACATGCATCCACACGCACCGACACATCGCGCCCGCGCCAAAATTATCTGAGCGCACCTACACTCTCTCTCGCTCTCTCTCTCTCTCTCTCTCTCTCTCTCTCTCTCTCTCTCTGTCTCAGACACACCCACACACACTAAAACCCGCAGACCCACACACACACCACACACACCACACACACACACACACCACACACCCCACACACCCCACACACACCACACACACACCACACACACACACCACACACACCACACACACCCCACACACCACACACACACCACACACACCACACACACACCACACACATAACCACACACATAACCACACACACACACACCACACACACACACACCACACACACACACCACACACACCACAAACACCACACACACACACCACACAAACCACACACAGACCACACACACCACACACACACACCACACACACACAGCACAAACACCACACACACATCACACACACACACTACACACACACACCACATGCACCACACACACACCACACACACCACACACACCACACACACACACCACACACACAAACTACACACAAACACACACCACACACACCACACACACACCACACACACCACACACACCACACACACCACACACACACCACACACACCACACACATAACCACACACATAACCACACACACACACCACACACACCACACACACCACACACACACACCACACGCACACACACACGCACACACACGCACACACACACACACGCACACACACACACACAAACAAACAACACGCGACCCGACAAACACACACACACAAACACAAAACACGCGCGCACACCCAAACGCAAGCAAGCACACATAAGCACAACCGCAATCACAAAACAACGCTGGGCAACTCACAAGGCGCTAGCTACCACACTTATGGTCTTTTACAGCTTATGTGCCTGAAGCAAACCTTCAAGCACATGTGCATGGTGAGCTGCTGAATTGAAACGTCGGCGCACAGCCCCCGCCCCAATTGATCACTGTAAACCTGCGCACAAGGGTCCCATATTCATTATTTGAAGCCAATAGCAAGGTGGACAATTGCTAAACTGGCTGTCTTTCATGTCTTCAACAGTTGAGACAGACAAAGAAAGACCTTACTCTCAGCCAAGCTTCGGAAGCTTCCGATCGCGCTGGCGCCAGCCGTGCCTGAGGCTAGGTGTTGCGGGCTCCACAAACTACTTAAGTCGCGAGAGCATACAAAACTACTTGCCGCGTGGGACCAATGAGACTCACGCAAAAGTCCGAATTCCTGTTAACAGAAAAGCCACATAGTTGGATGACTCCAGGGGCCATAATTCTTGACATAGGTTGGGTCTGATGAATCTCAGGCTCACTTGTTGTGCGGCAGCTGTCAAGACCAAGGCACGGAAATTCCCTCCAAAGGTGCTGGTAGAAACACCTGCGCAAAGAGCAGCGCTTTGGGCTCCCAGGCTCCAAAAATGATCGAAAGCCAAACACCGGAGCTGCGAACAAACAAGCGCAGTCTGAAGTGTCTGCCGCCGCCACCTTTCTTGCGCCGCCAATAAACACTCTGGCCGGAGAGTTTTCTTGCAGCTGAGCGGCTTGCATCCAACATGCCGCCCAATGCTTGTTGGTTGCTGAGGTTGATGCAAGAAGTGCGTGTGGGCTGCCAACGCATTGAAAGGCTACTCGTCTTGCAGCGTCTTGAATGCTGTCAGTTAGGCTCGCACCTGCACACACACAAACACACACACAGCCTCTCTCTCCAGCCCACAGTAATAGCATGTGGGTGGGCGGCTGGGTGAAACCTCATCTTCTTGAGCCCGAGCGTTTGGAACCTCGTCGACGAGGTAGCCGTACCAGCAGCAGTAGCAGCAGTACCAGCAGTAGCAGCAATGACACCAGCAGCCGCAGAGTTGCCAAGCGACTCATGCGAATGTTTGGGGCTTGATCTCCAGTCACATGGATCGGTCCATGGCCCATGGGCGCCAAAATCCCGTTGTTTTTGCTTTGACTGACGGTGAACACTCGGCGAACACTTTGGGTCAGCATAGCCAGCGCAAAAGTTCAATTAAGGTGTTGCAATCAAGGGGCGCTTCAGCTTCCGCTAGCCCTGTTGTGTGTGGGGTGGGTTGGGGTGGGGGGGTGGGGGGGTGGGGAAATCGGGGGGTGGGGGAGGCGGTGAAGAGGGTGGGGAGGGGGGGTGAAGGGGGTGGGGTGAAGGGGGTGGGGAGCGGGGTGGTTGGGTGGGTGGGTGGGTGGGTGGTGCCAGCGCGTGTGCGTGCGCGTGCGCGTGCGCGCGTGCGGGTGCGCGGGTGCGCGGGTGCGCGGGTGCGCGGGTGCGCGGGTGCGCTGGTGCGCGGGCGCCGCGCGCAGCGCGTGCGCGTGCGCGGGCGCGCGGTGCGCGGTGCAGGCGCGCGAAGGTGCTGGCGCGCCGCGCGGCGCGCGGGCGCTGCGGCGCGCGGCGCGGCGCGGCGCGGGTGCGCTGGTGCGCGCGTTCTCGTGCGCGTGCGGGCGCGGGCGCGGGTGCGGGTGCGGGTGCGGGTTTGGCCGCGTGTGCGTGTGCGTGCGCGTGCGCGTGTGCGTGCGCGTGCGCATGTGCATGTGCATGTGCATGTGCGTGTGCGTGTAGGTGTGGGTGTGGGGGTGCGCGGGTGTGGGGGTGTGCGGGTGGGCGGGGGGGGGCGGGCAGGCGGGCGGGCGGGCGGGCGTGCGTGCAAATGTGCATATGTGCATATGTGCAAATTTGCGTACGTGCGTACGTGCGTACGTGCGTGCGTACGTGCGTACGTGCGTAAGTGCTTGAGTGCGTAAGTGCGTAAGTGCGTGTGCGTGCGTGCGTGCGTGCGTGCGGGTGTGGGTGTGGGTGTGGGTGTGGGTGTGGGTGTGGGTGTGGGTGTGGGTGTGGGTGTGGGTGTGGGTGTGGGTGTGTGTGTGGGTGTGGGTGTGGGTGTGGGTGTGGGTGTGGGTGTGGGTGTGGGTGTGGGTGTGGGTGTGGGTGTGGGTGTGGGTGTGGGTGTGGGTGCGGGTGCGGGTGCGGGTGTGGGTGCGGGTGCGGGTGCGGGTGCGGGTGTGGGTGTGGGTGTGGGTGTGGGTGTGGGTGTGGGTGTGGGTGTGGGTGTGGGTGTGGGTGTGGGTGTGCGTGTGCGTGTGCGTGTGCGTGTGCGTGTGCGTGTGCGTGTGCGTGTGCGTGTGCGTGTGCGTGTGCGTGTGCGTGTGCGTGTGCGTGTGCGTGTGCGTGTGCGTGTGCGTGGCGCGCGCGTGTGTGTGTGTGTGTGTGTGTGTGTGTGTGTGTGTGTGTGTGTGTGTGTGTGTGTGTGTGTGTGTGTGTGTGTGTGTGTGTGTGTGTCTGTGTGTGTGTCTGTGTGTGTGTGTGTCTGTGTGTCTCTGTGTGTGTGCGTGTGTCTGGTGTGTGTGTGTGTGCCTGTGTGTGGGTGCGTGCGTGGGTGGGTGCGTGTGCGTGAGCGCGCGCGCATGCCCGCGTGTGTGCGTGTGTACGTGTGTGCGCGTGTGCGCGTGTGTGCGTGTGCGCGTGTGCGCGTGCGCGCGTGTGCGCGTGTGCGCGTGTGCGCGTGTGTGCGTGTGCGCGTGTGCGCATGTGCGCGTGTGCGCATGTGCGCGTGTGCGCGTGTGCCCGTGTGCGCGTGTGCGCATGCGCGCATGCGCGCATGCGCGCGTGTGCGCGTGTGCGCGTGTGCGCGTGTGCGCGTGTGCGCGTGTGCGTGTGTGTGTGTGCGCGTGTGCGTGTGCGCGTGTGCGCGCGCGTGGGCGTGGGCGTGTGCGTGTGCGTGTGCGTGTGCGTGTGCGTGTGCGTGTGCGTGCGCGTGCGCGTGTGCGTGTGCGTGTGCGTGTGCGTGTGCGTGTGTGTGTAAATCCTGACGTCCGGAAAGGGTCTGCTTCGGCAGTGAGCTTTTTCTGTTTTCTATTTCATGCAGTCTGCCCATGCCAGCAAACCGGCCCCCTTTCTTAGTGCCTTGTCGCGGTAGTCATGGGCACTGACGAGTAGCCGCGGCGAACAGATCGGGAAGGTAAGCTGACGAAACCCCGCCCAGTACTCTTATTTGATTACGACTTCAAGGAAGCCTGATCTCCTTCGTGTTCATGCTTGGCCCCCTCATGGCGCTCGTCTTGTGAAAATCCAAAGACCCGCCTTAAGTGGCTCACGGAATAACAGGCCTTATGTGTGTCCTTCGGGAACCTCGACTGCGCTAGTAGATGCCAGCGGGATATCACGTCACCTTTGGTGCGTGAGTGAGTCGCTTATGCGCACCTATGCTTCAGGCGGTGTCAGCTTATGGGCCTCAGGCCAGAGTATGTGCCTCCGGCACGCAGCATGTATGGCTCTCCGAGCCCAAAACCATCCTCCTTCGGGGGGCCCAGTCAAATCAGGGATTGCTCTCCGAGCTTTCTTTGAGATTGCCCTCCGGGCTGTGCGGTGTATTGAGAAGTGGGATCAACCCTGGCGCCCAAGCTTAGGCCCCCGTTTGGCTCTTTTGATCCTTTTGGGTCCCCTTTTTGTGTGAACGTGTTTTCTTGCTGGATGTTTGTCCTTTGTGAATTTTGTTAAGCAAACTTGACCACCCTGCCTGTTTATAAAGGTTTTTCGCCCCGCAGCGACCTTTCATGGCCCGCATTTTGAATGCAATTCTTCGCCGTCCTCGTCGGCTCAGAGCTTACATATTTTGTATTGGTGATCACCTTCGTCCCTTTTTCTACCAGTACCTCCAGCCCCATGCCTTCGTGCTGGCGGTTCCCGGCCTCGACCTTCACCCACCTACGACACTCCACCACTACCACCTGACCCCGCCTTCGTCCACCGACCACCGTTCAGCACCGCCGCATGGAGCCGGTCCACTCCCCCCCCCGTCCCCGCCGGATCCCACTCACATACCAGCAGCACCATTCTTCCCCCAGCTTCTGACGCGCAATCGCGCACACCGTCTCCACCCACTATAGATCAGTGCGCCCCCCCGAGGCGTTTGGTTGGAGCCGACCACAACCTCCAACAGTTCGCGGGCGGACATGTCCCAATCCACGACTCCGACCAAGAAGGCCAGAACTTTTTCGGTTTTACTACAACCACCGAAACCACCGTTCATGGCCCACAGGACTCGTGCTAGGTCCCAGTTCCCACCCCCACGCCGTCACCACCTTCCATTTCGACGCCAACCTCCCACTCTACGCGACCAGCACTCACCGGCCCGCCACATTCCTCACACTCCTCCACCCCTGAGCACCCGAGAACGTCATTTGGCCTCTTGCCCTCCCGCCCCACCACACACTACTCGCCCCCCCTCCTCAACAACACCTTTGCCTTTTGCTCCCCCACCACTTCCAGCACATCGACGACCTCCGGTAGTCCAAGACCCTGAAGAGATGTTGTTTGCGTGGCTCCGTGAACGCACTCAACAGATGAACAACGTTTCAACTCTCCACCTACGCCACATAGCACGAATTTTGAATGAGGCGCGCGTTGACATCACAGGAGCTCATTTTCGGAAGCTGACCCACATCTCCACGGACGAGTCCCGACGTGACTACATCCGCTTGCACATCCCGAGCCTGGAGTTACACCACACGAAGCTCGGTCTGGCGGACAAGGACCACAGTATAATCTACTGGGGACATACATCCACATTGACCGGCATCTTTGGCATTCTCCGGAGCGGCAGGATATTGCTCGCCGCCACAACGATGGCAGCCTCCCAGGTTTTTACTGCCAAGCAGCCAAGCTCTATGGCAACGTCGTCTGGGATAGCCAGGGGCAAGCTCGAGTGTTACACAACACTTGGAATCTAGCCTTGAACACGGGCGGCGTGGTCATCACAGGTGTAGCCTTGGGCAAGTGCACGGCAGTCCGCGCTGGAGGTGAGCTAGCCTGTCAAGATCTTACACAAAGCGGTCATGGAGTTGTCCATCACTGCCGTGGACGGTGCTGGATCGTCCAGACCGACAACTACAACTTCCGAGGTGCCCTGGGCCGCTTCTCCCGATTACACTCCAGATCCAACCTTTCTCATTTGACGCTTCTCCAACCTCTGCACCTATCAACACCCTCGGCTACCTCGTGATGTTTTTTATCTTTTATTCATGCTCGCCTACAAGTATTTAGAATACTCCGAAGTTTCTACACCCGACTCCTCACCGTCGAATGCATTTGGGACCTTCGGCTTCATCGGCTATAAGCTGACGACAACGTCCACCGGAACCTCACGGCAACATTTTTTGAGTTCCGCAGAAGACCTCAGTCTCACCCTCGTCAATCTCTTCCAGACATCAAAAAGCACGACAACTTCATGAGCATCGATTCGGCTTTTGCTGCTTCTTTCCTTTTCCTGTTGCGTTTGAGTTCTGGACTTGACCCGCAGACCTTTGACTCCCCACAGGTTTCTAGTAACAAACCCGTGTATAGTCTCCTCTTTCTGGAGACCGAGAGGGGCCACATCTCACGCGTGATCCACCAGATGATTCAGGAGGAGTTGCACACTGCGACGCAAACCGCGGACGTAGAATCCACACGCAAGCGACCCCGTCATCGACCCCCCTCGCCTGGACCTGCGCCAGCTCCTCTACCTGCTCTTTCCATTCACCGCGTCGAGGACCTCTTCACCCCCAGCCGCCAATGGAACCTCACCACGTTGCGATAATAATGGATGGCAACGGACACGCCCACTTCTCCTGTCCGTGAATTTCGTGATGACATACCTTGGACCCCACAGGAGCTCGAGGACCTCACGAAGCGCAAGTCTGACGCCAAGTCCAGACCCAGTTATGATGCTTTGGGCAAGCTCTTCAGAAGATCAGCAGCCAATGTCAAACATCAATGGCGCAGTGCGACCCTCCATTGCGCCAACAAGGACCTCCTGGAAGCCGCCCTCATCATCATTTTTGGCGCGCCCGATGACCCTGGTTTTCTTTGGCAAGCACAATGTGTGTTTCTATGGGATTCTACAACACGACTTTAGTTTGCGGGTTTCTCATGTCTTCCACTTCAAAAGCGCCTTGCGCTTCACCGGTTTTGTTTTTCGGTTGCCTTGTTGTTCGACGGTGTCCTTTCTTTTCGTTCTCCGTTTGCAGCCATTGCCCAAAGACTCAAAAACGGGATTGACACCTGATTTCATATCCGCCATCATGGGCCGGCCTCAACGTTCTCATTCTCGAGCTGGACGTTTGGAACAACATCATCGCGGTTCTTCCCATCACCGCCATCGCCACGATTCTCGCTCCCGACCAGCAGATGACAAAAAGCCGAGTTTTCCTTCACGGCAAGCCTCCCGGACTTCCTTTCGACACCCACACCGTCGAGACTCGTCACGACCAAGGAGCCGTTCCCCACGACAACACAACACCTACGACCCCCGTCGTGCCAGGGGGTCTCTTCCGACCACACACAACTCTCGGCATCATACTCCACCCACCCGTCCCCACCGCCACTCCGTCCACTCGCCAGCATCCACTCCCATTCGCTCCACAGACCAGCCAGCCAGTTTTTCTCCTCTCTTGTCCACGAGGTTTGAAGATGCCTGGACACCTACCGACACCTGGCGGAGCGACGACATCCACCTTGACGCAAACCAGGTCTCTCACACGGCGTACTACCGGCTGGTAGGCGCCACTCACTTCAGCCAAGAAAACCGCACTTCCGGCATACCCGTCCACCTTGTCCCAGTCATGGCGCTCGTCTATGGCCAACAACGCTCTTGGATGACGCGCATGCTCAGCACGGGACGTCCAGTTTTCTGCGAAGTTTTTCGCAGCCGACAAGACGCCCTACTCGCGGCCAACATCGTCCGCTACATCCGTGAGGACCGGGCGGGACTTCCTCGTGCTGACATCTCGGCCATCCTGCCGAAATCTACGACTACCTGGCCCCAGAAGCAAGCTTCCGACCTTCTTCAACGCATTCAGGAGCAGGAGAAGCTCATCCAGGATTTGAACAACCAGCTTTCGCAACCGGCACCACAACCTACCACACCGGCACCGACCCCAGCAGCCACCGCGCCTGCACCCGCAGTGGCCAATTTCATGCCCTCTCAGCGCCAGCACAACACCTTAAATGACGGCCCCCGTGGGCCCGAGACCTCCAAGGTCTCCACCTGGATCAACAAGAAGTTCAAGAACACTCCCAAGATGGCTGACTTTGAGAACAACTTGAAGGCCCTCCAGCAGGCTCTGGGTGACGCAGCCCCGGGTGATCACCCGGGCATCAAGCGGATCGCAGTGGAATGGGGCTTGGATGTGGACCTGGCCGCGAAGATGGTGCCGGATCAGCTCGTACGAGCGATCACGGCAGCCTACACCATGCGCCATTGACTTGTCAACGAACCCCACGTGAGACCCAGGCGCCAGCAACTCTTGATTCAGCTTTCGACCTTCCATCCCCTGATTCGAGCGCTTGCGCACCAACACTTGCCTGGGCAGTGGCTTCATCGGGTCCAATGGCTTCACTCCGCCCTTTTACACATTGCGGTGACCCGTTCTATTGACACATCTACTTTACATTTTCGTTTTCTCCGACTCGGCAAGCTTTTCCAACACCATGGGCTCCCTGCCACCTATTCCTTCGACTACCACAACACCACGTGCGTCGTGTTCATCAAGGTCTCCTTAACTCACAAGGCTTGGTACATCGGCTCCACCGTCCACAACGCCTTTTCGCGAGATCTTACACGACACCGGAAGCTCAGATCTTTGCAATCTGGCACCATGGGCTACTACGAACCCGCTCTACATTTTTGGCACCGTTGTCTACCAGTTCATCAATGGACCACCTTTCCCCTACGACACGTTACAGACCTGGTCGCTCTCCGTGCCATCGAAGCCTCATGATCCACGAGTTACAACCACAACTCAACAGCCCGGGGGTATTTCAATCCCATGCCACGTTTTTCCTTACCAGCACCAACACAGGCCAGCCAGGCCGCCGGATGCTTCGTCGCCTGCATCGTCGACGTCTTCGCTGTGATTTGTCGAGCGGAACCACATTTTGATCTACTATATCGGCTGGGCAGCGAAGGCGTCCAGAAATTCCATGCTTCTCGCCTACTCCGTTCCCATCAGACAGGCAACCAGTACCTCTATTTCCTTCAGCGACTCCTCAACAGCATCACCGAACCTTTTCAGACACGGGCCCGGCAACATGAAGTTCCAGAAACTCACTCCAGCACCGGCGCCTCGACCTCTCCGTCTACCACTAGCTCATGATTTTGTACGCTTAACTAACACCCCTTCAATCGTGGAGATCCACAACCCACGCCTAGCCTCTTTGGTTTACAACTACAAGCATTGGATTGCACAATGGCAGCCAGGGGAGGCTCCACCCGCCTTGCGCGCATGCGCAGATTTACCTCTGCCCCTACCACACAGTATTCCACACCACTCCCACGTCTTTGGGCAGGCCTCCGCCCTGCAACCCACCTACTCACTCTGGAAAGCCCACATGGGCGATACAGCCTGGCCCACCAAACACCATTTCTACAAGCATGCCATCAAAATCAGAAAACGTGGATGAAGCGCTACAAGCTACCTGATCACAACTACGACCAATGGGCATCTTTCCTGGCCAGCCAGTGGCACTTACACAGCAACCGCTTGGCACCCACTACAGCACGTTCCAGCCAAGAAGTCGGACAACTCTGCACCACAACTTCTCATTTGGTCCGCCTTCCCGCCGACCACCACTCTCATCGAGTTCATTTGGCATGCCCGCTACACTTCTTCACGCTGCTCGACCGCACCTTCGCCAACGGCACCGTTTTCTCCGTTTGCCACCCTCAGCCCGTTGATGAGCTACTGTCTGAACTGAAACGTGCAGTTCCCACCACTCTGCGCAAGACATACGCCTGGGGCACGCACCATCCCCTACGCCTATATTGTGGCAAGCTGCTCGGCCCATCGTCAGCTACAGCGACACTTGGTGCACTCCAGTAACTTCGGCCCTGGCTCTCGCAATTTTTGAAATCATGCGCCACACTCTGCCGGCCCACCTGGTCACCACAGACACGAAGCTCATCCTGAAGACGCTCCACTCCAACCTCACCAAAGCACCTCATGTGTGGGGGTTGCATTTTCGACAGCAGGACATCAGCGGCTTCTTCAACTCCGTCGAGCACGACCGTATCATTTTTTGTGTTGAACGTCTACTACAGAGATTTATTCAGCAACAACGCCTCCCCGGACTGCCACTTCAGCGTCCAGGTGCAGCAGAAACATCGACTTTCTCGTGTATTCCGAGGAGCGTGGCGGCGTAAAACATCTTCACGCGTTTTCCACTCTCCCACATGCCAGATTTGGTGGGCCTGATCCTCCGCACATCGCTCGCCCAGGTGGGTGTGACCACAGTACGACAAGTACGCGGTGCATCTATCGGCAACCCTGCGCCCCGGCTTTGTGTGGAGCAGTGGCGGCACTATGGGAAGTACCAAGCATCAGTGGTCACGGACTTGCGCTACGTTGACAACCGTTTCGTGCACCACATCGCAGGCGACGAGTTACATTGGCCATGGCGTTTCTTTTTCCACCCCTTCTTCTATCGACCACCCCTTCTGCTTGATCACGTGGACTCCGAGGACGTGATGGGTTTCCGCATCAACTACTCCAATCATTCCATTTTCATGAAAGTTTCCACCGAGACGGACAGTTTTCGCTCTACTAGCTCGGCCTGCTCTTCAGCAACGGTTTTGTCAGGATTCCGGGCGCGTGCCCTTTTCGCATTTCGCTTCACAAGACCCCGCAGCGCCATCCAGGACACCATCCAGCAGCTCCAGGCGCAGTACTTGCGAGCAGGCCTTCCGCGTGAGCTTCTCCTAAGTGAGACCCGGAAACTTGAGCAGCGATTTCATGTATGCAAAACAAGTGCCCTTTTGCCTTTTGCTTTTGTTGCTTTTGGTTGGTTCCTGTCGTGCTGCTTGATGAAACTACTCAACGCACTGACTTCTTCAATTTTGAGCCTTTTTTAGATTTTCCTAGTGGCTTTTCAGCTGTTTCTTTCGGCGGGTGATGCAAAAAACGCGCCTGCTGCGGAATATCCCTTGCGGCCCCTGGGAATTGTGTTTTTTTGGCCCCCGAGAGGGGGCGTGTGTGTGTAAACCCTGACGTCCGGAAAGGGTCTGCTTCGGCAGTGAGCTTTTTCTGTTGTCTATTTCATGGAGTCTGCCCATGCCAGCAAACCGGCCCCCTTTCTTAGTACCTCGTCGCGGTAGTCATGGGCAGTGACGAGTAGCCGCGGCGAGCGAACAGATCGGGAAGGTAAGCTGACGAAACTCCACCCAGTACTCTTATTTGATTACAACTTCAAGGAACCCTGAGCTCCTTCGTGTTCATGCTTGGCCCCCTCATGGCGCTCGTCTTGTGAAGGTCCAAAGTCCCGCCTTAAGTGGCTCACGGAATAGCAGGCCTTATGGCAACAGTGTGTGTGTGTGTGTGTGTGTGTGTGTGTGTGTGTGTGTGTGTGTGTGTGTGTGTGTGTGTGTGTGTGTGTGTGTGTGTGTGTGTGTGTGTGTGTGTGTGTGTGTGTGTGTGTGTGTGTGTGTGTGTGTGTGTGTGTGTGTGTGCCTGTGTGTGCCTGTGTGTGTGTGTGCCTGTGTGTGTGCCTGTGTGTGTGCGTGTGCGTGTGCGTGTGCGTGT
>CAUJNA010003538.1:1655647-1727833 GCA_963377175.1 Effrenium voratum | reverse complement strand
CTACAGCGTGCGCAGCAGCAGAGCGAGCTGGACGGCGCGGGCGCGGACTTCTCTCAGGCCTTCGCCTACGAGGGGGCATGGTGTGGGACTTCGTCTACGCCAGGAGGCTGCTGAGCAACGGCACCTACCGCCCCATCCACGACGCGGTCCTCGGCTTCGAGCACTGCATGGTGGCCAAGGCCCGGCGCATCCTGGACGCGCCGCCGCGGTACCTCGCGCAGGTGAAGACGGACTGCCTGCTGACGCAGCGGCTGCCAAAGCGCTTCACGGAGAGGCTGCGGGCGCTGGAGGCGCTGCGCCACCCGGACGGCACGCCGGTCTACCGCGTGGAAGAGACGAAGCCGCTGCTGGGCGGCAGGGCGCCGCGCATGGAGGCGGAGCGGCCCAACCAGCGGAGGTGGAACGGAGTGGACGACCCCGTGAACCACTGCCTGGCGGGCAACTCCCTGCTGCTCACGGGCCTGCCGGGCACCGGGAAGACGCACCTGGCCCGGACCATTGTGGCGAGGCTGCGAGAGCAGGGCGAGGCGGTGCACCTGGTGTCCAAGACGCACTGCTCCGCGCAGAACCTGGGCCAGGGGGCGCAGACGGCCGACCACTGGGTGCGCAGGTACGTGCGCGGGGGCAGCGCGCAAAAGCTGGACTGGCTGGTGGTGGAGGAGATCACGCAGCTGGACATGGCGCTCTGGGCGGACCTGGCCTGCGTGGGCCGGAACGCCGACGTGAAGTTCCTGCTGCTGGGAGACTTCCGGCAGCTGCCGGCCGTGCTGGACTCCTGGGCCGGGCGGCCCCATCAGCGCGCCGTTGGAGCACAGATCCGCGACCTGGCCGGCGGGCACAGGCACGAGCTCACGGAGAACATGCGCTCCGACCCCGGCATCTTCGACTTCGTGAAGTGGCTGCGGGTCGGCGAGGAGGCGTGCCCCACGCTGGAGCAGGCCAAGGCGAGGCTGAAGGAGCTCTACCCCTCCAAGCCCGGGTGGCCGGACACCACGCGGGTCATCAGCCACAGCAAGCGCATGGCCGTCAACGCAGCGGCGAACCGGGCCCTGGCGCCGGAGGCCTCAAAGCTCCTAGAGCTGGAGACACACGTCATCCACATAGATTTGGGTTGTTGCCAAACAACCAATGAATATTGCCAAACTGCAACATGCAATGGGTGTGATAAATCTGTAACACAGAACAGCCCGCAGAGCATGAGGGTGTGGCCGGGGCTGCGCCTCATCGGGGCCGGCGGAAAGATACCCAAGGGGGTCTTTGTGGCCGTGGCGGAAGTGGAGCCGGACGGAGTGAGGCTGGACAACGGCATGCGGCTGAAGAACCAGGAGCTGCTGCGGGCCACCCGGCCGAGCCACGCAGTGACCTACGCCAGCTGCCAGGGCCTCACCCTCCACAACCGCCTGGACCTGGAGTCCTGCCACCTCACGCTGCGCCACCTGTACGTGGGCGCCTCGCGGGCCACGAGCTCCGAGCTGCTGGAGGCGGCCTAGAACGGGCAGCACGGCGCCTCCAGGGGCTCCAGCATGAGGTGGCGCACCTCGAAGAGCACGCCCCACTGCCTCCCCATCAGCCACACGTGCCGGGCCTCCACAAGCGCGCGGCCCCTGCGGCGCGCGAACGCGGGGCGCGGCACGCGGTTGCCGGCGGAGTCCCAGAAGAGGCAGCGCTCCAAGTCCATCTTGCACTTCACGTGCTTGCCCTTGGCGCTCACCTTGACGGCGCGCTGCAGCTGGCTCTCAAGCTCGGCGCGGGTGACCCCCGGAAAGGGCTTCTGAAGATGATCAGTCGACGACGGCCTGCTCCACCCCATCCGTTCACGCCCCAGGTCGGTGTTGCTCGCAAAGCACACGCCCACCCTCTTGGCCCCGTCGTCCTGGAAGTTGCCGGGCTCCCACAGCACCTCCACGTCCGCCTTGCACACCAGCGCGCCCTGATGGGAGTCCTCTATGGACATGAACTTCCCCCCCTTGGCATTGGTCTGAACGTCCAGCCCGAGTGCAAGCTTCCTTGCTCGGCTTTTTTTATCCCTAGGAAAAAAGTCCGGTCCGATGAACACGCGAGTTTTCCTGGTCGTCGCAGTGGCGGTGATCTTGCTCTTTAAAAATGCCGAGGCTCCTGGAGCTTTTCTGCGGCACCAAGTCGGTGGGCAGGGCCTTTGAGGCGGCGGGCTGGGAGGTCGTCTCCCTCGTGTCGAAATTTGAGCCGACAATCCTCTGCGACATCCGGAGCTGGGACTACACGGCGTTCCCGCCGGGGCACTTCGACATGGTCTGGGCCAGCCCGGTCTGCACGGAATACAGCCGCGCGCTGACGACGCGCCCGCGGCGGCTCCTGGAGGGCGACGCGCTGGTGCTCAGCGCCCTTGAGATCATTGCGCACTTTGACCCGCTCATGTGGATTGTGGAGAAACCGGCCACCGGGCTGCTGAAGACCCGGCCGTTCATGGAGCCTCTGCCCTGGGTGGACGTCACCTACTGCAAGTACGGAACTCCGTACAGGAAGCAGACGCGGCTGTGGACCAACATGCGCTGGAGGCCGAGGCGAGGCCTGTGCAAGCCCGGCAGCCGCTGCGAGGCGTGGCAGGACGGCAGGAACCTCCGCGCCGCGCAGCGGGGGCCGCGGCTGATGGAGGGGCAGTACGAGAGGGTCAGCCAATCACGCGAGCTGCTCTACAGCGTCCCTGCTGCGCTGTGCGAGGAGATTGCGCGCGCGGCCACGGAGGAGCTCGCGGAGCGGCTGAGCATTCCGGACTGATTCTTTAGGCTTCGTCTAATCCGACGAGCCTGGAAGAAGCCCATTTTTCCATGTTTTTACATGGTTTTTTGGCGGTGTCACGTTTCACCAAAAATGGCGAAGCGTGACACCCCCGCCTTCGTTTTTGGGCGCATTCAAAAGCGGTGCCACGTTTCACCAAAAATGGCGAAGAGGGGCACCCCCGCCTGTTTTCTCGTTTTTTTACTCAACTTAAGCGGTGCCACGATTCATCAAAAATGAAGAAACGTGGCACCCCCGCCTTTTTTTACTCGTTTTTGGGCGCACTCAAAAGCGGTGTCACGATTCATCAAGCCGCTATACGCTTAATTTCAACATGTCGGATTACATGTCGGATGAACATGTTCTTGGCACTCCGGCCGCGCCTGCCTGCGTAGACGCCAGCGTACGCGCCGCATGTTGCATGGTTTTTGCATGGTTTTTGCATGGTTTTTGCATGACATGTGGAACAGCTTGTTTTTTGCATGACACGATCAGCTTGCACGTTTTTTCGCACGGTTTTGCGCGCGGTTTTTTCATGGCATGTGGAACAGCTTGTTTTTTGCATGACACGAACAGCTTGCACGTTTTTTCGCAGTGTAGACGCCAGCGTACGCGCCGCATGTTTGCATGGTTTTTGCATGTTTGCATGGTTTTTGCATGTTTGCATGACATGACATGGTTTTTTGCACGGTTTTGCATGGTTTTTTGCACGTTTTTGCATGGTTTTTGCACGATTTTGACATGGTTTTTGCATGGTTTTTGCATGACATGATTTTGCACGTTTTTTTTTTTCGCACGGTTTTTTGCATGTCATGTGGCTCAACCCCACCCCCCTGTTTTTTTCCTGTCAGGCCGTACGTAGGTTCATCCTGGACATCCTGAACTTCTGCGAGGCAGGGCAGTGCCGAGCGGGCACTTAACTAACAGTGCCGAGCGGGCACTAGTAACTAGATGTGCCGAGCGGGCACGTGCCGAGCAGGCACAGGCAGTGCCGAGCGGGCACGTGCCGAGCTGGCGCCCCAGTGCCGAGCGGGCACTTGTAGGAACCCCGGTGCCGAGCTGGCACCGTGGAGGGGTGCAGTGCCGAGCGGGCACTAGCAACTAAATGTGCCGAGCAGGCACCGTGCCGAGCAGGCACTAGATGTGCCGAGCGGGCACGTGCCGAGCTGGCAACCGTACCGGCAGAAGAAGAAATAAAAAAAACAAATAGAAAAAAAAAAATAAAAAAAAAAAAAAAAAAATGTGAACACGAGTGGCAATTGTGTTGGCACTTGTGTTGAAGAAATTAAGCGTATAGCAAGGAATCCTGGGGGAATTTCAATGCAGGGTTTCTGCAGGGAATCCCTGCATTCCCTGTATCCCTCTCTTTAGAAGACTTTTCAGCAGTTTCTCAAACAGTGAGAATCTGCAAATTCTCAGGCGAACCTCTCTCTGTAGAGGGGGTTTTCCAAATGGCTTATATTGTACCTGAGAGGCTTCTAACACTCGTCCGTCCAGCATTTGACCTCGTCCTGCGAAGGATTCGAAGTCTAAAACGCTGCGTGCAGGCGTGTGGCTGCAAAATAGAGACCCCTAGATATGCGCTGCAATTGGCTCCAGGTTGCATTTCAAGCGATGTCAAGCTTTGCCAAAGGAAACCCCTTTTCCCTTTTTTTCGGGGACCCCTTTTTTTTTGGACCCCTTGTTTTCTTTTTTTTTGGTTTTTCTTAGCCCTGCAAAGGTTGGCTCGCTTGAAATGCAACCTGGAGCCAAATTGCAAGCATATCTAGGGGTCTCTATTTTGCAGCCACACGCCTGCACGCAGCGTTTTAGACTTCGAATCCTTCGCAGGACGAGGTCAAATGCTGGACGGACGAGTGTCAGAAGCCTCTCAGGTAGAATATACGCCATTTGGGAATCTCCCTCCCTCGACTACTCTCACCTCACCAGCGTGCTCTGGGGGTGTGCAAGGGCTTCCAGGGCCGGCTGGACGAGGTGGAAGCCTGCCAGGCCCGCGGGGGCCGAAGAACCCAAAGAAACATGGCTGACGCTCGCAGACAAACCAGCAAGGCTTTCTGGACGGCCTCCAGGTGAACCAGGACCGACCGCAGAGAGGCTACAACAGCTTCGTGCCTCTGGAGCCATGAACCAGCTGAAGGCTTTCGGGGGCAAGCCCCACCCCTTCATGTTGTGGCCATCGATGCGCTGACCACGGAGCCAAACAGCTGCTGGAGCTCTGCCATGTCGGCCTCAGTCATCTCCGTCTTCACCCTGCTGTCCGACAAATTCGTAAAGCTCGTGTTGCAGACTGCCCGTGTTGCCTGCAATCACGAGGCAGCCGGGGTTCCTCTGGTTCTGGTCAAGGACAGCTGCGTCGAGAGGCTCTTCTGCACCAGCGCCTCGTCGTTGATCATGATAAGCTCGCACTGGTGCGCCCCGCCGTCTCGCTCCAGGAAGACCCGCGCGCTCTGGTTGCCCAGCAGCCGCGCTCCGGACCGCTGTCGCGGCCGCGCTGTTGTTGGACACTGCAGCTTGCTCCAGCCGCCCAGTTCTTCGTCAGGAAGAGATCGTCCGAGAAGTCGGAGGCCGGAGCCACGCTGTCGTCCACAGGCGCCGTGGTGTGGAGCTGCTGAGCTTGGCCACCGGAATCACGGCAGCACTCTTACCATCAACAACACCGCCAACGCGGGAACGTCCGAGAAGTCGGAGGCCGGAGCCACGCTGTCGTCCACAGGCGCCGTGGTGTGGAGCTGCTGAGCTTGGCCACCGGAATCACGGCAGCACTCTTACCATCAACAACACCGCCAACGCGGGAACTTCACCACTGTTGGAGACGTGTCCACAGGCACGCTGACGGCCTTAGACGCAGCAACCGCGGCCACCTTCACGGCCACGAGCGGCGGAGTGTCGACGGGAGCGTGGTCTGCGGCGACGTGACGAGGGTCTCCGCTCGCGACGGTGCCGGTTGCTGTGAGCGCTGCGCAGGAAATGGCACCTGAGGCGTCCACGCCGTCGTGAACACGTCCGTGCAGTTCACGTCGTTGCACAGCAGCTGGTTGCAGCCCACGTTGCCCTGCGCGGCGAGCCGTGGCCGAGCCCGTGAGGGCCAGCGAGTCGGCCAGCAGGTCCGTCCGTCACGGAGACCGACTCTCCCTCGAAGGTGCTGGCCCTGATCTGCATGCTGTACAGGTCCAGCGTGCCCGCCGACTGCTGCACCAGTTCGGGGATCGACCCGCCGAAGGCTCCGAAGTGCAGCTTGGCGACTCCGCCCGGCGGCACCGAGAAGTCCAGGCGCGCCGTGCTCCAGACGCCCTGCGAGGCCGTGCCGAGGAAGGTGCCGGTGACGCCCACGCAGTCGTTGTCGGCCGCGCTGACGTACATCACCAACTCTCTCTGTTATTGTGTGAAATCTAAAACCGCTCACAGCGCATCTTCAGAGGTTACCATTCAGCAAATGTGGATTCTGCGAAAATTTGGTGGTTTTGCGCGGTGCGGCCACAGCCCTTCTGCTTGCACTTCTGCAAGGTTTTTCAGCTTGCTTCAATATGCAGGCAAAACGGGTTCTAGTCGCATTCTGTGCGTCTAGGAAGTTTAAGTTGCCCGGGCTTAAAGCGCTGTTTCTGGCCTGGTAAGTGCGTTTCTGTTGCGGAGCTTTGTGGCTCGAAAAGCCTGATAAGTGCTTTCTAAGCGCAACGGTAACTCAGAGCAGAAGGGTGGAATTCTCTTGGCCTCATTTGCTGCATGTGAGCCTTGGGTTGCGTCTCCGTCAATCCTCCGGCAACAGGATTGTATTGCTGGGGCTCGCTGGCCGGCTTCCGGAACTTGCGTAACGCAAAAGGACGAATGGGGAAGATCAAGCTTTTCCCCACGCCTGAGTACACCAGCAAGCAAGCCTCGGACCCCGTGGTGCCCCTGGTGCCATGCACGGGCATCTTCCATGGGCCCAGCAAGTCGGGCAAAACTGTGGCGCTCATCAGTCTCATCCTGGAGCAGTACAAGGGCGTGTTTGAGCGGATCTACGTTTTCAGCCCAAGCGTCAACATCGATGATGGCTGGATCCCCGTCAAGAAGTACATCGAGCAGGACCTGGGGTGAACACGGAGCGTGAGCAGGCTTACTGGGACGAGTGGGATGAGTCCGCCTTGCGGCGCATCATCCAGCAGCAGCGCAAGATCACGGAAGCGTCCAAGAAGTTGGAAATGAAGAAACTGTACCAGTCATCGACGACTTTGCTGACACGCCGCAGCTCCACAAGCCGCACGGCGCCCTTGACACGCTCTTCATCCGAGGCCGTCACATGCAGATTAGCACCTGGGTGAGCTCCAGAAGCTGAGGCCATCAGCGCGAACATGCAATTGCTCTGCTGCTGGAGGCTCAACCAGCGCGAGCTGAGGAGCTGAGCCTGCTGCCGAACCGGCCCCCCAAGTCCGCTAGGCCCCCTAAGTCCCTGGGTGCCCCGGGGGCCTCGCTGTTCTCTCGAGGCCGCCGGGGTCAGTTACGGGCGCGTTCGCTTACGTCTGACATCCACGATAAACAGAACGCAGTCTTAGAAGGGGCAAAAGTCCCCGCCCGTGCCGGGGTTCACCTGCAGGTCGCGGACCTCCATCAGGCCGCATTGCTTGCCCATGATCCAGACCTGCCAGGCCTCGACGCGGGCCTGGCACGCAGCCCGCCAGCCTCGTTCCGCGCGTCCAGTTTGCACTTCAGGAAGGTCGCTCCCTGTCGGGACTCCTTGAGGCAGCTCTGCCACTGTCCTTCACATCGCCGTAGTCGCCCCAAATGCGGCTCGACCGCGAAGACAGCTTCTCGAATTCCTCCCAGGCCGCCCAGGCCTCGGAATCCCTTTCCATCGCAAGGCAGGCGTTCTGCCTGGGTCCTTGGTCCTCGCCGAGGCTGCTGGGCTCCCAGAGGACGTGAGTCCACGCGGACTGCCAGACGATGGCGCCCTTGGGGCTCGTCTGCACCTCGCCCAGGGCGAAGCTAGTGGCGATGACCTGGACTTTTGCTTGCCGGTCCTTTTCCTATAGGGCGGACAACAAAATGGTCCGACCAAAGGGACGGCCCTGGCTCAAGCGGCTCGAGGGCCGCCATTTCCGGAAAAAACACGTTTTTGTTTGTTTTTCCGTAAATTCAGTTTTGCATGGTTTTTGAGCGTGATTTTGCATGACAGGTTGCCGGTGTTGCGTTTTTTTCACGATTTTCACGTTGTCGGTCGTGTTTGGAAAGAGCTTCCCCAAGCACGTGAGCCTTGTGAAGGCGAGATTCGGGGACACTCTGGGGTACGGGGCGGGAACCGCTCGCGGGTGCAAAGGCGTGGTTTCAGACTCACAGGTTTTCTTGACCTCACGTGCCCTGTGCCCAGACTTCGACGTGCAGATCTTCTCGCAGCGCCGCGAGTTGCCTTTTTGTCACTTTTTGTTGGCCGCTTGCAGGTGGATCCAATTCGTGCTACTGGGGACTCTTTGGCTGGGCACCTGTGCGGATTGGTGTCAACTCGGCCTTTGAGCAGTGTTTCAGGTTTGGTCCTGGAGTTTGAAGGTCGTGTTTTCGCGCTTCCCCGTGCCAGGCTTTGTTTTGACATCGAGGCATACTGCCCGGGCCTTCGCTGCTTCCGTTGTCATGGCCATCAATGCCAACTGATCTTTGAGGTTTGGGTCCCAACTCGCCAATCTGTCAGGCCCCTTGATCTTTGGCCTAGCGAGGCCCGGACACCCCCCCCCGTCCCGTGCCAGGATTTGCGCGACTCGCGTTGCTTTTTTGTGTGCGTTTCCCAACCCCGTCAAGCCGCGCCGTCAGGCCCGTGTATCTTTGGAAATCGTGACCTCGTTGAGCCAGGCCCGCATTTTGTATTGTCTCTCCAACCTGGTGAACCCTTGACCTTGAGAGCGATTGCCCCAACCCCGTCAAGTCGTACTGTCAGGTTTTTTGTAAGTCAGGCAGTGTGGTTTCCTCAAAATCGCTTTTTTTTCCTGGCGCTCAGGCACTCCGAACTTTTGAGCTTGCGCCTCGAGCTCCACGTTCCGCCCGGGCCCTCGCCGCGTTCCATTGTCATGGCCAAGAGGTCCCGTGCAGGTTATTGTCATTTGATCTTTGTCACCAATCTGTCAGCCTCCTTGATCTTTGACCCAGTGAGGCCCTGACGGTCCGTCCCGAGGGTCCCTGGGGTCCCTAGGGTCCCTGGGGTCCCTGGCGTCCCTGGGTCCCTGGGCACGCGGGCGTCCGCTGCAGGTGCCATGAAACAACGTCCTTCCATCAAGACGTCGCGCCAGGGTCCCAAAGTGCATCCATCCTTGTCAACACACGGCGTTTTCAGGGATTTTAGCGACCCCAGAAACCTTACGGACCCTAGGGACCTCAGGGACCCTAAGGGACCTTAGGGACCCCAGGGACCTTAGGGACCCCAGCAACCCTGGGTCTTGGGAAGTCATCTCTCAAGCTTCGGTTGGTTGCAGCTTGCCACGCAAGGAGACACAAAGACGCGCGGAAGGGCAAAGCTTCTGTTGTTTTTCCATTCGAGCAACTTTCCATACATCTATTTATCTTCGTGTACTCATATCTATTTATTTTCATACATTTGTATATTCATATCTCTACGTATTTGTATCTCTTTATGAATTTCATACATTTATATCTTTGTATTTCTACAAATTCATATCTTTATATCTTTGTATCTTTATACCTTTCTCTTTATATCTTTATATCTTTATGTCTTTGTGCCTTTATGTTGGTATGTCTCTACATGATGTTTTCTACATCCGTGTTTGTAGTTGGGAGATGATGTTGTGGTTTTGTGGCCCATTTGCAATGTGTGTGTGTGTGTCTTGGCTTCGGCATTTTGTGTTTTTGCATGACCCTATGATGCTGGAGAATGCCCAGGCTGAGTGGTACCCGGCGTGAAGTTCTTGCCAAGATCCCTTCAAGCCCCAAAATCCTTGGGGCCACCAAGGATCTCTTGAAGTCCCTGGGTCGCTGGGTCCCTGAAGTCCTCGGAGTCCCTAGGGTCCCTAGGGTAGGGTTTGCAGGGTTGCTAGGGTCCCTAAGGTCTTAAGGTCCCTAAGGTCCCTAAGGTCCCTAAGGTCCCCAAGGTCCCTGAACCCGCCGTGCGTTGACAGGGACGAGCGCACTCTGGGGCCTTGGCGAGGCGTCTGATGCACATGTGTGCAGGGACCCCAGGGACTCTAGGGACCCTAGGGACCTTAGGAGGGACCCAGGGACCCCAGAGGCCCCAGTGATTGCAGGGACCAGGGACCCCAGAAACCCCCGCCCTTCAGCCCCTGGCGGCCCGGTGCCGATTTCGGCTGCTTGTTTTGCAGGCAGGCCAGTTTGGTATCTCGCTTGGACTTTGATGCAGCGGCAGGATGTGGGTGAGCCAGTCTGACGGATGGACGCTGCGAAGCCTTGCAAGGCTTGGCCCGACCGACCTTCAGGCCGCGAGTGAAAAGGAGGAGGAGCATCCAAACCCGTGCGTTGGTGTTGCCAAAGAAGCCAGTCAATCTTGTGTGTGCTCTGGAAACTTGGCTCGAGGGTACTCATCAACACTGACACAACAACAGCTCGCAATGGTTGCCCGATGGGTCTAGTGCCAGTGCTTGAGGAATCGCAGGCCGCTCAAGCGCTTTTCGAATAGCCATGGCGATGATGCGGACCAGGACCAAACGCCGAGGCTGGCAAGCTTGTGACGCTACCGTGCCCGCGGTAGGCAGCGGCCAGGTATGTGCCTCTGCCTTCTCGGGATTGCATTGGCGCTGCTCGTGCAGCCGAGCACGGCCTGGGTCTTGGGACACATGTTTTTCGAAGGTTTTCGGGTTTCAGGAGTCCCTTGTCGCCGGCGCCCAGGACTTTGCTCGAGGAGGTCCTGGGCTGAAGGAGCATGAAGTCCCTCCTTTGGATGTTCTTGTTTCGTGCTGAGTGCCAGGACAGCATGTTGGCCCAGTTCTCAGAGTTGCCCGCAGGCGCAAGCAGATTGCACTTGGGCTCTTTCAGGCAAAACGGCACCCGTTGCATGCCGGAGTCGCTCGGCGCGCCGGGGCTGCGCAAGAGGACTCCTCCGACCCGAAGCCTGTTCGCATCTTTTGCCGGTTGCCGCCAGGACAACAGTGGCGAGGCCGGGGACACGTGCATCGGGCTTGAACGTTGGGCTTGTTGGTTGTCAGGACCGGCGCGATCTCGAGGAGGCGGCGGACCAGAGAATGCGGGCCGAGTTCGTGGAAGAGGCAGGGCTGTTTGCTTCCTTTGCCTAAAGGTGAGATCCACATTTCGCGGCATTCTTTGTGACACAGGCCAAAGCAGCCTCAAAGGGCTTGAAAGAGGCCGTCTGTTTGTGCGCGCTGCTTCGGCGTGTGAGTCTTGCTGGGCAGGACCTGCTCCTGGCGCGGCAGCAGCTGAAGCTTGCGCTCGCGCAGCAAGAAGCTGCCCAGGAGCAGGAAGTTAAAGCCGTCGCCAGATTGGAGAAGGCGGAGGAATCAGGCACCAAGGAGGAGGTGGAGAAGGCGGAGAGGAAGGTCCAGGAGGCCAAGGAGGAGGTCGAGAAGGCGGAAAGGAAGGTGGAGAGGGCGAAGAAGGAGGTCCAGGAAGCGAAGAAGGAGGTCCAGGAAGCGAAGAAGGAGGTGGAGGAGGCGGAGGTCAAGGAGGCGAAGGCAAGCGGCCGGACGAAGGAGTCCGAGGCGGGCGGAGTCGGTCGCTTCCGCCGGCCGGCTGCGTTCTGAGCCGTTGGTCGTTGTGTGTGGTTTTGAAAATTCCCCCCGCGGCCCGCACATGGTTTTGGTGGGGCTGCCCTGATCGCATCCAGAGAACCAGGAAATCCCAAGATAGCATTTTTGCAGATTGCGGCGGTTCGTGTCGTTGGCAGGCTCGGTAGGGACCCCCCATGAACGGATGGTTGCCTTTCCTTGTTGGAGGTCGGGGTTTAAAGCTGGTCGACATTGATTGAGACGTGCCGTTGATCGTTGTGAGTGATTTTGTGCTTGCCCCCAGCCTGCTTTTGAAAGAGCAAGACCTGCCCGTCTGCCGGGGAGAGGGAGGGCAAACTCTGATGTCTTTGCACCCATTGGGGCCCTTGCTGCTGCAGGCACAAGTGCATTCTATGAATGTTCTCTTTGATGCAGTGAGCTCAACCATTCCCGGCTTTGCATCCACTCGCAGTGTTCTTGCTCGATGTTTTGCCCGTTTTGCTGCCATTCCATCCCCTTCTGTTGTTCAATTTTCTCCGTACCTGTTCATATCTGCCTGATTTGGCGTGAGTGGTTAGTGGAGCGCAAAACTATCAAACAGTCGAGGGGGAACCCGCAAATATTGAAGAGCCTGCTGTTCCAGTCGCCTGCCTTTTGAAGAGCAAGACCTACCCTTCTGCCATGGTCGTTGCTGCTGCAGACACAATGCAATCCGAAGGTTAATTTTGTTCCGACAGCACGAGCATGGAGGAGATTGCTAAAGTGTGCACAATGTATTTCTGCTGCCGGGTGACGTTGAGACGTGCCGTTTGACGTTTTGTGTGGTTTTGATTTCCCCCGCGGAAATGCTTTCAGTGGGGCTGCCCTGATCACATCCACAGAACCTCAACAAATTTGACGCCACTCTCCCCCCTCATCAACCTTGTCGGGGTTCCTGGGAACTCAGTGGTTTTGCTCAGCGTGGAGCCCCACAAAAGGATTGTTGAGCTGAACCACGCATCTCCCGCTTTGCTTTCATGGGCAGTGTTCCTGCTGGAAATTTGGTTTTGTTTCGGTTTTGGTACCCTTGGGTTCCTTGCTTTCCTAGTGCTCGGCTTTCGCACTAAGTACGGTCCACCTTTTTTACTTTTTGGGGTCATGCTCTCCTCTCAGCAACGGTCCCCTCGTCGTTAAGCTTCAGTGTTTTGGCTTGCAGAGGGCTCTTGGCTGCTTTAGGTTCATGCAAATCTGGTTGCTCTTTGTGTTTGGCTGATGCTTCAGAACGGGGTGTCAGTCCTAGGTTCGAGGTGGGGAGGTCAGCCTGTTTTGCGCTCGCTTTGCGCTCGCTCTCCAGGTTGCGGTTGCTTTTGTTTGAGGCTCGACTTTAAGGTTACTGTGGGGGGGTCAAGCGAGTCAACCCTGAGTTCTTAGTGCTTGCCTTCAGCGCGCGGACCTTGAGAGCAGTGGGGTTCTGGAAGGGCTTCTGCGTGGGCATGTTGCCTTCGGTTTGTAGCACTCCTGCTTGTCCGGGGCTCTTGGTCGTCGTGCGTTTTCATGCGGTCCACCGTTGTTGCTTTTTGGCGTGATGCTTTCCTCTCAGCAAGGATCCCCTCGTCGTTAGGGTGTCTGCACTGTGTTGGCTTGCAGCAGTTCGGGGAGTGGGAGAGGCTTTCGGAGCGACGGCTCTTGGCGGTTCACAAAATCTGGTTGCACCCGTTCGTTTTGTCGAGTGGGAGGCACCTTTCCGGCTCAGGCAAAGGTTTCCTGCAAATCTGTTGCACCCGAATGCGGAGGGGTATCCTGTTTTCTCAACCCTGCGTTCATTCAGTCAAACTGGAGGTGAGAGAGGATGCGTTGCTCTCAGGCTACGGTTGTTTGTGCGCGGGAGGCTGTGGTTATGCATCTGTGTTTGTGTGCTTGGCCACCCTGCTGTCGCGATATCCTCGGTGGCTTTCTTGGTTTGTCGGGGTTGGGCTGTGGGCACAACCTTCGAGGTCAGACTGTGCGGGCTGTTGTTTAGCTTCAGCTTTGCAGCTGAGCTGCAATCTGGGAATGGATACCAGGCAGACTGGTTGTCGGGATTGGCTTTGGGAGCGGGTCAGGCAACCAAGACAAGTTCATTGTTTTGGGGTGCAGGGCTTAGGCCGTCGGGAGGCGTCTCCAGCTTTGTTGTGCGCAGGCGTCCGCCTCGAGTAGCCTCAAGTGGGTCGTGGACGCCAAGGACACGGCATTTGCCAACGAGCTGCGCATGGCTCAGCCGCTGACGGCTCTGGACTGCGCTGATGAGAATTTCACCGACGTAGAGTCCGCAGAAGATGCCGGTATCGAGATCTTCCCGTTGAACGCCAGCTTGGATCCGAAAGAAGCCAAGCCATGGCTCTTCGTTCGAAAGCAGCAACGAGAGGTCTGGCAGGCGGCCTTCAATGCGTCGCAGGATGTGGTGGTGACCGGCTCGCCCGGCATCGGCAAATCCTTCTCCATGTCCTTCTTGTTCCGCGACCTCATGAAAGCAAAGAAGACCTTTGTCTTCGAAGCACGCAGGTGGAACATGGTGTACTTGTTCAAGCCGCGCACCGACGGCACCTACGAGGTCGGCAGCATGCAACTGAAAGACTGGGAACCGGCAGCGTGTGACGAGCTGAGAGTCCCTGCGAACTACTATGTCATCGACCCCGGCGAGGCTGAAAAGGGAGGCGTCTGCTTCGTAGCGGCCAAGACTGTCATTTGCCCGTCACCGGATCCGCAGCACCTTGGAGAGTTCAAGAAGCTCCCCAAATGCAAACTGTACATGGCAGCTTGCTCCTTGCAGGAGGCCCAGTGCATAGTCAAGTACCTCCGCCCCAACTTCGACCAGAACCAGGTGGAAGAGCTCTACAGGCGATTTGGTGGTATTCTTCGACACCTGATTGGCGACCCTAAGGAGGTGGAGATGGCTCGCAATGCAACCCTGTCGAACCAGAACTTGGTCAGGCAAGTTTGGACATCGGGCATCATTGATCAGGGACGTGAGTTGAAGCCTGCGCACTGGCTCTTCCAGATAGTGCCGGAAAACGGTTGCACCAGCAGCAGGGTTGAGTTTGTTAGCGAAGAGGCACTCGACCTCACCATTCACGAGTATGAGGCGGAGCTGGCTGACCTTTTGACATCGTTTGATCCGCTTGCAAAGCCCGTCCTCGGAGTTCTCTACGAACGCTTCGCCCACCAAGTGCTCTGCCGGGGGACGTTGCTGCTGACGCGGCTGGCCAACGTCACCGTTCCCATGTTCGAGATGCAGCTTCCACCACTCGATGAAGAGGTGGTGGACGGCAGCATCGCCGATCTTTTCACAGCTGCCACCACTGGGCAGCTACGATACATGCGGCCCAGAGATGTGGGCCTGCCGGTCATTGATTCATGCCTGGCTCCTGTTGAGGACCCGAACAGCATGTGTTCTGTCAAAGTGCCTGCGCTGGTGTGCAGTGCTTGCGTTTTGTGCCCCTGGTTTTTCCCATACCCCTAAGGACGGCGTGATGACATGCTTCCAGATCACCGTCAGCGCAAAACACTCCCTGGATCTTGTCGCCTTGGAGAATGCTGCACGGGGTCTTGACATCGCCAAGATTGTTATTTACTGGGTCGTTCCCAGAGACAGCTTTCGAGAGTTCAACCGCAAGCAGACGTTCGGGCCTCAACTTGTATTCGAGCAGCGCGTCCTTTCGCTCGCTGCTCCCCGCAATCCCTTTACCGAGCAGGAGATGCAAGAACGGTTGCAGAAGGCTGAGCTCTCTAAGCTTACCACAGGAGACGAGCAGCTCCTCAAGCAAGAGATTGATGACCTGAAGCTCCGGTACTTGGTTATGAAATCTTTCGAAGAACAAGATGTCAAGGACATAATGAATAAGGTGTTAAAAGAAGGGAAAAGAGCGAAAAACCAGGATCCCGTGGCTCTGCGCGCAGCACGAGCTTGGGATAAGATTGTTGCCTGTATGGCTTGGACAAAAAAGAGAGGCGAGTGCAAGGGCACAGTTGGCCGGTGGATTTGCTTTCCACTGCTTTAGAACAGCGCGAATCATGATTTCATGTCGCATATCTTTATCTTGACATTCAGCGCACTCAGGCTCTCGACACATGGAGTTTTTGCATAGAGTTTGCTGCAAGCTGGACCATCACACTGACACGACAATGCAGCACTCATCGTCAGAATATCGCTCTTTCGGTTCAAGTCTGCAGCACACATCTGCGTGTTGGAGTTCCGGTTCGAGTCGGCGCGCATCGGTGAAATTTCGGCTAGTCTTTTGGAATCTTTCTGGAATCTTTCGACTCTATGTGTTGAGTCTTTGTAGAGTATCTGTGCAAAACGCAGTCTTTTTGAAGTCTTTGTATTTCTCGAGTCTAGCACTCATCATTTGACGGCTGTGGCGCTTTCCGAGTCGAATCTTATGAGGACGACCCGCCCAAAGCCGTAGTGGAAGTCTAACCTTCAAAACTCCACCCCGCCAGGCCGCACTATGGCCCAAAAGATTTTGCGAGCTTTTTTCGCGCACTTTTGGGCCTTCTAGAAGCCAGCGCTGGGGCTGCAGGGCCGCGTTTGGGAAAGGGTTGGAGCCGGGGCGGGGCGGAAGGACTTACCCCGGGAACGAAACAGCCGGGGGGCACGCTGCAACGGGGGTAGTTTGGAAAGCCAAATATAAGACAGAGGGGGGGGGGCTCCACCCTCCCTCAACCCCCCCCGCAGGGAAGGCTGCGCTCCCCCTCAACCTCTCCGCTTTTTTTATAAGCCGAACACGTACGCGGTCAAATTCGAAATTGATTCTTCTGGCTTATACTACTGCCAAAAATGAGGATGCTCTTCACTGCGCTACTACTCCCTCTTTGACTTAACTGATCTTCCATTTGCTTAAACAGGTTCATGGAGGTGTGAAAGTTACCAAAAAAAACTAATCTTTTCTCTTGCTTAAGGAGGTCTAAGATGAAATCCCCTTAAAACCACCATTAAGCTAACTCTCTTTAACAACTCTTTTTCTTTCTCGCTTACTGACATCAATAAAAGAGGGCGTGATTTTCATATTTTCGCTTTACGATGTTTTAAAGAGGGCAGATTTTCATAACAAGCTTCCTTCTCTTAGGCACTTCTTGAGTCTTTCGAAAAGCCCACAAGACACTAACTCCCTTCAAGTTCTCCTCTCAAGTTCTCAACTCTCTAAGCTTCTTCCATCAGTTTCCCCTAAAGCGGTCCCTAATTCTCTTTAAGCCATCTCTTAAGCCTTCTTAAGTTCCATCAAACCTGCTAAAAAAGAATGCGGCTTGAAGGAAGCTTTAGAAGAGAGTTGAAGGGGAACTTGAGAAAGAAGACTTCTCAAAATTGAATTCGAGGAAGGTTAGAGGGGCGTCGAAGGGAGTCGAACATTGAAGAGGGTCGAACATTGAAGGTTTGACAAGAGACTTCAAGGAGGGTTTGAGAAGGGAAGTTTCTCAAAGAGGCTTCAAGGAGGCTTCAAAAGCTTCAAAGGGGAGGCTGAATTCTCGAGGGAGCTTCAAGGGGTCTTCCAAACCTTTGAAGGGGATTCAAGAGGTTGGAGAAGAGGCTTCAAAGGGAGTTTGAGAAGAGAACTTCTTAAAGAGAGCTTTTGAAAGTTTGAAATTGTTTAGAATTCTCAAAGGGACGAAAACACCTTTCTTGAATTCCTTTTAAGCTCCTTGAATTAATTCCTCAAATTCAATTTGTGTGAAAAGACACCAGTTCAGCTGGTAGTATTTTTGGTTGTCCTGAAGTCGTGAGCTTGTATAGTGCATGCGTTTTGCCCACTCGCTTTGTTTGTGTTTTTGTTTGCGCGAGCTGTTGTTGTTAGTCGAAACGCTTTTGTGAAGCTTTTCCTTTGGGAAGCTGTGTTGAAGCTGTTAGGAAGCATGTTGGCAGTGTAGAGTGTGCTGCATCTTGGTAGGTAGTTTGTAGGAGTGAGCAGGAGGAGGACCTGTTTGCTGCTTGAACGCTTTTTGGAAGCACACAGACAGTTTTGGCAGAGCAGAAGTGTTTTGAGTTGGTAGGAAGAGTTTTAACGTGTTTTGGAAAGCCACGTTTCACGCGAGTGTTTTGCTGAAGAGTTTTGCTGCGCAGGTGTGCTGCTGATGCAGCCTTTTAGCCCAGTGATGAGAAGAAGAGCTCAGAAGCTCTCGTGAAGAGACTAGTACTCTGAAAGAGTACGAGCTTGAACTCTGAGGGTTTGTGTTTGAAGCATGTAATTTGTCTTGCATGGGAATACGAGTTCCCAAGCCGAGCTTGCAAGCCAGAAGGTTGCAGAAGAGCTGTGACCAAGCTTCCGCTTGACTGAACAAACTTTGGCTCAAGGCTTCAAGTGTGAGTAAAAAGGTGAGGCGTGTGCTCGCTGTCTGCTGCGCTACTTTTCACATGGTAGCGGAGCATGGTGTCTGAAAGCAGAAAAGCAGAACCCGCTCGAGAAGACAGCTTGACAGCAATGGCGGCTGACCCGACCAACGTGCCTTTACCTGGACAGGACGAAGTGGACTTTGACCTGTTTGGCCCTGCTGAAGGACCGCAAGGTCAAGCGCCTGTTCCTCCTGTAGCAGCCCAGCAGCCTGCAGCTGCACCCCAAGTGCAACAAGTGACTGTTGCAGGCCCCCGCGGCTCGCTCAGAGTGGTCGCTCCACTACCCGCGTTTGCGGGCCACGTGCGTGGCCAGGTCCTGGATGCCCCGGTCCACTATGGCCGTACGTTGCGATCGGCGTGGCGAATTCGCTGCCCAGGTCGTTCGTGACCACGAAGTTCTTGTCATCCCCCACCAGCTCCTGCGTGGCCCGCTTGGTGGCCTGGCCGACCGTCTTGGCGTTCTTGTTGAGCACAGCCTCCACAGCAGCCTCCGGATACAGACGTCCATGACCACCAGGCGTACCTGGTCTTCCCTCGCGTGTTCTGGCTGAAGTCGATGAGCTCCGCAGCCGAGTGGGCCTGCCTGCCCACTCCGTCTTGACCCGGCTGTCCGACAGGTCGGTGAAGCTGGTGTTGCAGACCACGTTGCCCGTGTTGCCGGCGATCACCAGGCTGAGCGACAGCTGCGTCGAGAGACTCTTCGTCTGGACCAGCGCCTCGTCGCTGATCATGATGAGCTCGCACTGGTGCGCCCCGCCGTCCCGCTCCAGGAAGACCCGCGCACTCTGGTTGTCCAGCAGCCACAGCTCCGGGCCGCTGTTGGGTGCCGCGCTGTTGTTGGACCTTGCTCCAGCCCGCCCAGTTCTTCGTCAAAATGAGGTCGTCCGCGAAGTCGGAGGTGTTGGTCACGGTGAGCGTGTTGGACGCAAACAATTGCGGGGCGGAGACCGTGCCCGAGCTCGTCACGTCGCCGCGCACGCTGCCCGTCGACACGCCGCCGCTCGTGGCCGTGAAGGTGCAGTCCAGGCTCTCGCAGTCCAGCGGGCCCGTGGAGGCCGCCCCGGTGATCGTCAGCGTAGCGCCGCTCAGTGCCTCGGTGGACTGCGAAGCTCGCCGCGGTCGCTGCGCCGGAGGCAGTCAGGGTGTCCCGTCCCGCGTTGGCTGTGTTGTTGATGGTGAGGGTGCTGCCGGTCGTGATGCTCAGCGAGCTGCCCGAGACGGCGCCGGTGGACGTCAGCGTGGCTCCGGCGACGGTGCCAGTGGCCGTGAGCACTGCGCAGGAGATCGCGCCCGAGGCGTCTACGCCCGTCGTGAACACGTCCGTGCAGTTCACGTCGTTGCACAGCAGCTGGTCGCAGCCCACGTTGCCCTGCGCAGTGAGCCCGTCCAGCGTGGTGAGGGGCGAGTCGGCCAGCAGGTCCGTCACGGAGACCGACTCTCTCTCGAAGGCAGTGGCCCTGATCTGCAGGCTGTACAGGTCTAGCGTGCCCGCCGACTGCTGCACTAGGCCGGGGATCGATGCGCCGAAGGCGAGTGCAGCTTTGCGACGAGAAGTCCAGGCGCGCCGTGCTCCAGACTCCCTGCGCGGCCGTGCCGAGGAACTGACGTACATCACCAGGTTGGAGGCCGTGCCCAGCCGGTACCGGAAAAATTAGCGTCTCCCCGGCGTCAGGGTGTAGGTGCGCACGATGTTCCAGGCGAAGGCGCTCCGGGGCATGGCGTAGCCCTCCAGCTCGAAGCCTCCCACGTGGGCAGGCAGCTTGGCTTTCAGCATCCAATCGCCGCCGCGCGATTGCCTCACAGAGGGCAGCAGCCGCTGGCGCACGGCCTCGGGCGTGAGCTTCGCGTCGAAGACGCGCTCGGACGCGGCCGCCAGCTGCTCGACCAGATCGGTCTCGGCCCGCTCCCAGAAGAGCCTCGCGCCACCGTGAAGCTGGCCGAGGCCACGGAGCTCTGGCTGTTGGAGCGCACTAGGAAGTTGCCCAGTGTGGTCAGGGTGGGCTCCAGCAGCACCTCGCCCAGCATGGCCAGCGTGACGTCGTCGGGCCTCCAGAATTGCGTCCAGGATCTGGAGCCCGTAGACGTCCACCGTTCCTGCCGTCTGGTTGGGCAGGTCCGGCGCCTGGAAGTGCGCCCCGAAACCCCGTTCGGCGGCACGGTGAAGTACATCTTGGCCGTGCTCCAGGCGCCCTGGTCCCCCACGAAGCTGCCGTACAGGGGGTCGTAGACGTTGTCGGCCTCGGACAGTCAGGACTGCGCCCACGGTGTGTGTGGCCAGGACCACGCTGCATCCGCTGCTGGGACGAACCGACCAGTTTGCCAGGGAGACGTCCGTGGGGCCCAGGATCTGCTCCCCGATGGCGGCCACCACCTCGTCGGCCCCTCCGTCGTCCGGGAAGCGCACGGCTATCTCCAGGGCCGAGGCTGCCTCCGTGACTCCGAGCTTGCCGGCCAGGAGGCCGTTTATTTGCGCGATGGTGTAGTAGCTGAGCAGGGCGGCTGCGATGCTCGAGGCCGTCGCCGTGTCCTGGTCGGCGGCCGAGCGGTGCGCCACCAGCGCCGAGGTGATCTGGTTGGTCGTGAACACGTCCTGGTCCGGGCCCGTCCGGTAGGCCAGCAGCGCGGCCGTGATGGCTGCCTGCGTCTGCGTGTCCTGCACGCTAGCCGTGCGGTAGTCGGCCAACAGGGCGTCCACTTGCGCCGAGGTGTAGTAGGCCAGCAGCGCAGCCGAGATGGCGCTGGTCGTTTCGGCGTCCTGCGCCGTCCCTGTTCGGTAGTCGACCAACAGCGCGTCCACTTGCGCCGAGGTGTAGTAGGCCAGCAGCGCAGCCGTGAGGGCCGCGTCCGCCGCCGCGATGGAGTAGCAGTCGGCCGTGATGCTCAGCGTGTCGTCGCCGTTGGCCAGCGCAGCAGAGAGAGGAGGCTGCAGATGCAGGTTGCGAACGACGTTGCTTCCGCGAACGAGCTCCCAAGTCGTGAACCCCGCCCAGGCCGGCGCGTTAACAACTCCGCCTCCGGGAAGCTGCAGGGCGGCGAGCTCCGCGAGGATTGCGTCGAGGGCGCTCTGGAGCGTGGTCTCGCTGGCGGAGAGCGCGGCGTTCGTGGCGTACGAGGCCAGCAGCGTCGCGTCGGCCTTGGCGCCCTGGAGCGCCGAGATGCTGGCGTCACGGCTAGCAAGCTGCGCTGCGACGAAGGCTTCGGTGGCGAGACCCAGCAGGGCATTTGCTATCTTGGTGTCTACCTCCAGCGGCGTGTCCAGCCCTTCCACCGTGGAAAGCAGGGCGCCAGCGCGCTTGCGTCCGCCTTGCCGACGAGGGCGGCGTCGAGGGCTTCCGTGGTGACTGAGGGCTGCTGTGATCTTCGAGTCCACCTCCGAGGACGTGTCGACGGCCGACACGTACGCAGTCAGGGCGCTGGCGTCCGCCTTGGAGGCCTGCAGGCCCGAGATGGAGGCGTCTCGGCTGGCGAGCTCGGAGGCCAGCGCTGCGGCGGACACGACGCCCAGGAGAGCGTTGGCCACCTTGGCGTCGACCTCCAGCGGCGTGATCCTTGCTGCGATGTCGAGGGAGTGCTGGTCCACCACCGTCTTGAGACCATAGTTGGCGGCCACCGTGGCCAGCGTGGCGTTGTTGGCCGAGGCGATGGAGCCGTTCATGGCTGCCGTGGCGCTGTAGTTCGACAGCTTCAGGTCCACGCCACCACGCCCTCCAGCACGTCGAAGGCCGACTGGTCAGCCTTGTTCGAGAGGCCCGTGGTCAGCGAACTCTGCAGCGCAGCGATGCTGCTCCCGTGCGCAGCCACCTGCCCGGCCAGGGCTGCTGCCGTGGCCAGAGGTGCGATTGCCGGCACCAGTGCGCTGCTGTCCAGCTTCGAAGCCAGCTCCGCAGTGACCCGGTCGTCCAGGGACTGGATGGCAGCTGCGTTTGCTGCCGTGTTCACGGCCAGGTCTGCCACTTGCGCGTAGGGCGTCAGAGCGAGGGCCAGCTGCCCTGCGGTGACGTGCGTGCCTTCCGTTACCTCTCCGTTGTCCAGGACCTGCGGGATGTCGCCGGCGACTGGTCCTTCAAACATCTTTACATATTGTTTTCGCCGACGCCTTAGTCCAGTGGCTAAGGCGTCGGCCAAGGAACTGACCGCTTCTTACTCCGCGCGGCTCAATTCCTGCCCGGGCGAGTTGGGTACGGGGCGTTCTTTTTGCCAGGCTGATGAGCGCCACGGTCTTGCCAAGGCCGGCATGCAGCTGAAGTATATGGGCAGTAAGTCGTGGCTGGCTCCACACCTGGACCTGCTGCTGGGCGACGTGTCGGTGCTACACTCGGTTCCGGAAAGCTAGAGTACTACCTTGCCCGGCGGCGCCCGGGCCTGGAGGTGCGTGGCGCGGACACGTTCGAGCCCGTCGTGAACCTGCACCGCTGCTACTTGAGGCGAGACCCGGTCTTCCTGCGCTCCTTGGCGCGCCTGGCGGGGCGCGACGTGGACAAGCACTTCTACTTCAGGCGCCCCCTGCCGGGCGCGCTGAGAGGCCCTGCCGGGCGCCGGGCGGCCTGCGCGTACGCCCTGCTGCGCAACAGCTTCTCAGGAAAGTGGGGCTCCTTCGCACGGCAGCAGCAGCCACTGCCCCCAAGCTGCGTGCGGCGGCTGCAGCTGCCACCGTCCAACGTGACCGTGCGGCGCCAGGATGCGCTGGCCTATCTGCGAGCGCTGCCCTACCCAGCACCCCAGCAATGCATTTACGCGGACCCTCCCTATATTTTCCCCGGTCGTGTCATGAACTACTACGGCACGAGGGGGCAGGGCCACAACCTGGCCTTCCACTCAGAGCTCCGAGACGCGCTCTTTGCAAGCGGCCTGCCCTTCGTCGTGAGCGTCAACGACGTGCCGGAGGCCCGGGAGCTCTACAGCGGGGCCGACTCCATCACGAGCCTGAGCTCGGGCAAGAACAGTTCCAAGCCCGAGCTGCTCGTGCTGCATCGGGGCAATCCTGTTGCGGCGCAGGATTGACGGAGACGCAACCCAAGGCTCACATGCAGCAAATGAGGCCAAGAGAATTCCAACCCAACCTTCTGCTCTGAGTCACCGTTGCGCTTAGAAAGCACTTGTCAGGCTTTTCGAGCCACAAAGCTCCGCAACAGAAACGCACTTACAAGGCCAGAAACAGCGTTTTAAGCCCGGGCAACTTAAACTTCCGAGACGCACAGAATGCGACTAGGACCCGTTTTGCCTGCATATTGAAGCAAGCTGAAAACCCTTGCAGAAGTGCAAGCAGAAGGGCTGTGGCCGCACCGCGCAAAACCACCAAATTTTCGCAGAATCCACATATGCTGAATGATAACCTCTGAGGATGCGCTGCGAGCGGTTTTAGATTTCACAAATAACAGAGAGAGTCACCAAGTTGGGGCCGGCCCAGCCTGTACCGGCAGCCGAAGGAGTAGCGTCTCCCCGGCAGCGTGTAGGTGCGCACGATGTTCCAGGCGAAGGCGCTCAGGCATGGCTAGCCCTCCAGCTGGAAGCCTACCACCGTGAAGCTGGCCGAGGCCAGCTGTTGGAGCGCGCCAGAAAATTGCCAAGCGTGGTGAGCGTGGGCTCCAGCAGCACCTCGCCCAGGGTGGCCAGCGTGACGTCGTCGGCCCCTCCGTCGAGGAACTCGTGCTAATTCAGCAGGGCCGAGGCCGCCGTGTCCTCCTCCACCTCCGCCGTGTTGCCGGCCTCCAGGGTTGCGTCCAGGATCTGGAGGCCGTAGACGTCCACCGTTCCTGCCGTCTGGTTGGGCAGGCCCGGCGCCTGGAAGTGCGCCCCGAAGTGCAGCTTCGCAACTCCGTGGCACTGTGAAGTACATCTTGGCCGTGCTCCAGGCGCCCTGGTCGCCCGCGAAGCTGCCGTACAATGGGTCGTAGACGTTGTCTGCCTCGGACATGTACACCACGAAGTTGGAGGCCGTGCCGAGCCGGTAGCGGCAGGCGAAGAGGAGCTCTCGCCGGGCGTCAAGTTGTAGGTGCGCACGATGTTCCACGGGTTCGCCGCCAGGGTCAGGGTGTAGCCGTCCACGCTCACTCCCGCGGTGTGCGTGGCCAGGACCACGCTGCAGCCGCTGCTGGGGCGAACCGTCCAGTTTGACAGCGAGACGTCCGTGGGGCCCAGGATCTGCTCTCCTATGGCGGCCACCACCTCGTCGGCCCCTCCGTCGTCCGGAAAGCGCACGCTATTTGCAGCGCCGAGGCCGCCTCCGTGACTCCGAGCTTGCCGGCAAGGAGGCCGTCCACTTGTGCGATGGTGTAGTAGCTGAGCAGCGCGGCTGCGATGCTCGAGGCCGTTGCCGTGTCCTGGTCTGCGGCTGAGCGGTACGCCACCAGCGCAGAGGTGATTTGGTTGGTTGTGAACACGTCCTGGTCCGGGCCCGTCCGGTAGGCCAGCAGCGCGCCCGCGATGGCGGCCTGCGTCTGCAGCGCGTCCACTTGCGCCGAGGTGTAGTAGGCCAGCAGCGCGGCCGAGATGGCGCTGGTCGTCTCCGCGTCCTGCGCGCGCCGTGCGGTAGTCTCCCAACAGCGCGTCCACTTGCGCCGAGGTGTAGTAGGCCAGCAGCGCAGCCGCGAGGGCCGCGTCCGCCGCTGCGATGGAGTAGCAGTCTGCCGTGATGCTCAGCGTGTCGTCGCCGTTGGCCAGCGCAGCAGAGAGAGGAGCCCCCAGATGCAGGTTGCGAACGACGTTGCTTCCGCGAACGAGCTCCCAAGTCGTGAAGCCCGCCCAGGCCGGCGCGTTAACAACTCCGCCGCTGCCGGAAAGCTGCAGGGCGGCGAGCTCCGCGAGGATTGCGTCGAGGGCGCTCTGGAGCGTGGTCTCGCTGGCCGAGAGCGCGGCGTTCGTGGCGTATGAGGCCAGCAGCGTCGCGTCGGCCTTGGCCCCCTGGAGCGCCGTGATGCTGGCGTCCCGGCTAGCAAGCTGCGCTGCGACGAAGGCCTCGGTGGCGAGACCCAGCAGGGCATTTGCTATCTTGGTGTCTACCTCCAGCGGCGTGTCCAACCCGTCCACCGTGGAGAGCAGGGAGGCCAGCGCGCTTGCGTCCGCCTTGCCGAGGAGGGCGGCGTCCAGGGCTGCCGTGGTGACTGCGCCCAAGAGGGCTGCCGCTATCTTAGAGTCCACCTCTGAGGAAGTGTCGACGGTAGACTGCAGGGCGTAAGCAGTCAGCGCACTGGCGTCTGCCTTGGAGGCCTGCAGCCCCGAGATGGAGGCGTCTCGACTTGCGAGCTCGGAGGCCAGCGCCGCGGCGGTGACGGCCCCCAGGAGAGCGTTGGCCACCTTGGTGTCTACCTCCTCGCCGCTATGTCTAGGGAGTGCTGGTCCACCACCGTCTTGCCACCGTGGCCAGCGTGGCGTTGTTGGCCGAGGCGATGGAGCCGTTCATGGCCGCCGTGGTGCTGTAGTTGGACAGCTTCAGGTCCACGCCGTCCGGGGTGCTCTTCGTGGCCACCACGCCCTCCAGCACGTCGAAGGCCGACTGGTCTGCCTTGTTGGAGAGACCCGTGGTCAGCGAGCTCTGCAGCGCTGCGATGCTGCTTCCGTGCGCGGCCACCTGTCCGTCCGTGGTGGCCAGGGCCGCCGCCGTTGCTAGGGGCGCAATTGCCGGCGCCAGCGCGCTGCTGTCCAGCTTTGAGGCCAGCTCGGCGGTGACTCGGTCGTCCAGGGACTGGATGGCAGCCGCGTTGTTGCCGGAGGCTGCCGTGTTCACCGCCAGGTCAGTTACTTGGGCGTAGGGCGTCAAAGCGAGGGCCAGCTGTCCTGCTGTGACGTGCGTGCCGTCAGTCACCTCTCCGTTGTCCAGGACCTCCGGGATGTTGCCCGTGACAGGTCCTTCAAACATGTTTTCTTAGGAGTAGGTGTTACACGAATTCGTAACGCAGGGGTGTTGTACTTTCACAACACGTCCCTTGAGTTGCTAAGGGTCATTCGGGGCCTTCGTAGCGCAGGGTGGTATAATTATATCAACCCCGTGCTACCAGTACGCGAAGTGTGGAATGATGCAGTGTCCGATGGCGTCGGACACTGGGCATGAAGCGAGGTCCTTCACTTATGAGACCTCTGATGAATTGACCGATGGCGTCGGTCAAAACGCTTGGGACACCTCGGCCTCATGACGAGACCGGCTAAGGACACTTGTCTCAGCGGTTATGACCTGCAGGGCATTCATGAGCCAACCTTGCCCATTCATGAGCCAACCTTGTCCATTCATGAGCCATTGATGAATCACCCGGTTCCATTCATGAGCCATTGATGAATCACCCGGTTCCATTAATGACTCAAACTTGACAAGAACCGAGTCCTCTCGGGAACTGGGGCGCTTTTGCGCACTTTTCGGCCCCAAAGAGAGCGGTGACGAAGCGGTGACATGCTCGGCGGGCTGGAGTTCGCCGCTTTTCCGGCCCGAAAGCGGAAAACTGAGCAAAGTGGTCGTCTGGAGCCCGCTTTCGACCGAAAACCAGCGAATTTGGAGGCTCAGGCGTCCCACTTGCAGTCCGACACGGAAAAACGGACTCTTCGGACTCGAGCGTTTTGAGCGCTTTTTGCACCAAAAACGGAGCCGGACGGAGCGGTGACTTCAGCGGTGACAAGCTCGGCGGGCTGACGGACCACCTCGGCCGGGCTCCGAGCCTGGTCCTCGGCGGGCTGTCGGGACGCGGAAAATTTTGCGGAGAAGGAGCTCGGGAACTGGGCCCGCTTTTGCGCACTTTTGCACCCAAAAAGCGAGTGGTGACGAAGCGGTGACAAGCGGTGACGAGTTCAGCGGGCTGGAATTCGCAGGCTTTTCGGGGCAGAAAACGGAATGGAGCCGGTTTTCGGCGGAAAACGAGCGAACTTGGAGGCTCAGGCACCACTTTTGACGTCTGACACGAAAAAACGAACTTTTCGGGATTTCGGAAAGTTGACCGATTTGAGCACCAAAACGGAGCCAAAAAAGTAGTGGTGACATCGGTGGTGACGAAGGATTTTTGGCCGAAAAAAGGGCAGTTTGGCAGCTTTTTGACCCAAAAAACCCAAATTTTTAGGGGAGTTTCAGCTGATGTTCCTTACTACTCCTGGCGCCCACCACGGGCGAGGTTGCTGGAACGTTGGCTGGCGCGGCGGGAGTCGGCGCGGCGGCAACGGCGGGGCTGGCCGTGGGCATCGCAGGCGGCGCAGCCTACGGCCTCGCACGCGGCACGGGCTGGGTGCTGGAGAACACGCTCTTCCAGCCTCAGCAGGGCAGCGAGGACGCGGCCGTGCAGGACGTCCGGGCCGCCAACAACATGAACGACGCCACTCATGACAGCCCCAGTACTTCACGCTGCGCACCGGCAGCAGCACGTCCGGCAGCCCCGCAAGCAGCCGCGCCTCCTCGCAGTCCGGCTTCCGCGTTCAGGCGCAGTCCAACAACACGCCGCGCCCCTTCCTGGGGCCTGAACCCCGTGGCCCTGCCCCAGTCCCAGCCAAGCTCGCGGGCGAGCTCCAGTTCCGGGCAGTCACAGCTTTGACCAGCTGGCACGAAACATTGAGGCTGCTTAAAAAAATGCACGGTTTTTGGCACGGTTTTGCGCCACAAAACGCTATTCTTCTTGTCCGTATATAGATATACGGACTACAAGAATAGCTTTTGCACGGTTTTTGCGTTGAAAAAAGCTATTACTCTCGTCCGTTTATCCATATACGGACAGGAGTAATAGCTCGTTTTGCACGGTTTTGCGCTACAAAAAGCTATTCCTCTCGTCCGTACATAGATGTACGCACTGGAGGAATAGTTTTGCTTCGCCGTACGACTCAAAATGCGTGTATATAAACAAGCATGGAGGTAGTCACCGCCGGAGCCCAGGATGAGCTGATGCAGAGCCTGGACTACAAGCTGAACACAAGCAACACAAGCTACGTGACGGCGCGGCATGACGCGCAGTACTTCCCCAGCTCGCTGAGCTCGTTCTCCCCCACAACCTCTAGGGTCTGCCACATCCCGCTGACCGGTGGCACATCCTTCATCGACCCTGAGTCGATCAAGATCGCCTTCCGCCCAACCCCGCCTGCTTCGTCCAGCGCGTCCAGGTCTTCGCCAACGGCCAGCGCTGCGACGACATCAACTACTACGGCCGCACCGTGGCCGTGCACGACCTGCTGAAGGGCCGAGAGTACAACCGCAACAAGGCCATGGAGGGTTTCGACGAAGTCAACGACCCGCGCATCGCCCGCGCGGTGCACCAGGGCGGCTACGCGGACGTGCTGCTGCGCCCCACCATGGTGGGCATCCTGCGCTGCGGGAAGATGCTGCCGCCGCAGCTGAACCTGGTGATAGAAATTGAGTTTGCGGACGCCACGACTGCGCTGTGGTCCGAGAACGCCGGGGCGCACCCGGCGGGGGCCACGCTGAGCACCGACTTCGAGATCCAGAACGTCCGAGTTCTGGCCTCCCAGGTCGTCCTGGACTCTGCGCTGGTGGAGTCCTTCAACCGCGTGCTCCTCTCAGGAAGGTCCCTGGTGTTCAGCTACCCCACGGTGCACACGCAGCAGTCCAGCGTCCCGAACGGCGTGGCGGAGCACAATGTCACCGTGGCGCGCGCCTTCACGAAACTCATGGGCGCGTTTGTGACTTTTTGGGACAACGACGCGGGCTCCAAGATTCACTTGCTGGCCAACCCGGGGCAGGACGTGGCCCCCATCGGCGCGGGCAGACAGGAGGACAGCCTCCTGGAGTTTCAGATGCAGCTGGGCAGCCTGCAGTACCCTCACAACCCCATGAAAGGAGCCTCGGAGCACTTCCACTTCCTCTCCGTCCTTGCGGGTACTTACGACGACACGGCCGCGTGGGCTACCTGCGCCACAGCTTCGCGTGCCCAAGATGCCGCTGAGTGGTCTCAGCACCCGCTCGGGCGACCTTGCCCGGTTCACCTTCAAGGGCCTGGACGGCACGATGACGGACCTGTTCATCCACCTGGTGGCCTACCAGCTGGTGACGCTCTCCGGCACGGGCGTCTCTGTGCTGGACTAAAAAAAAGGCCCGCTGTCCTTCAACGCCGTTTTTGACTAGAGACGACTGCGCCCAAAAAAATGACAAAAAAAGCCCGCTGTCTCTCTTAGCCTTTTTTGGCGTTGAGTGACTGCGCCCAAAAAAACCAGCAAAAACATGGAAAAATGGACTTGTTCCAGGCCTCTCGGATTAGAGGAAGCCAGAACGGGCTAGTCCGGAATGCTCAGCCGCTCCGCAAGCTCCTCCGTGGCCGCGCGCGCAATCTCGTCGCACAGCGCAGCAGGAACGCTGTAGAGCAGCTCGCGTGGCTGCTGGCTGACCCTCTCGTACTGCCCCTCCATCAGCCGAGGCCCCCGCTGCGCGGCGCGGAGGTGCCTGCCGTCCTGCCACGCGCCGCAGCGGCCGCCCGGGCCTGCACAGGCCTCGCCTCAGCCTCCAGCGCATGTTGGTCCACAGCCGCGTCTGCTTCCTGTACGGAGTTCCGTACTTGCAGTAGGTCACGTCCACCCAGGGCAGGCGCTCCATGAACGGCCGGGTCTTCAGCAGCCCGGTGGCCGGGTTCTCGATGACCCACATGAGCGGGTCAAAGTGCGCAATGATCTCAAGGGCGCTGAGCACCAGCGCGTCGCCCTCCAGGAGCCGCCGCGGGCGCGTCGTCAGCGCGCGGCTGTATTCCGTGCAGACCGGGCTGGCCCAAACCATGTCGGAGTGCCCCGGCGGAAACGTCGTGTAGTCCCAGCTCCGGATGTCGCACAGGATGGTGGGCTCAAATTTCGACACGATGTCCAGGGAGACGACCTCCCAGCCCGCCGCCTCGAAGGCCCTGCCCACCGACTTGGTGCCGCAGAAAAGCTCCAGGAGTCTCGGCATTTTTAAAGAGCAAGATCACCGCCGCTGCGACGACCAAGAAAACTCGCGCGTTCATCGGACCGGACTTTTTTCCTACGGACAAAAAAAGGAGCCGAACTTCGCAACCATGAAGCTTGCGCTCGGGCTGGACGTTCAGACCAATGCGAAGGGGGGTAAATTCATGTCCATAGAGGACTCCCATCAGGGCGCGCTGGTGTGCAAGGTGGACGTGGAGGTGCTGGCAACTTCCAGGACGACGGGCCAAGAGGGTGGGAGTGTGCTTTGCGAGCAACACCGACCTGGAGCTGTGGACGGATGGGGTGGAGCAGGGCGTCATTGACAACATGATCGTCTTCCAGAAGCCCTTTCCGGGGGCCGCCCGCGCCGAGCTTGAGAGCCAGCTGCAGCGCGCCGTCAAGGTGAGTGCCAAGGGCAAGCACGTCAAGTGCAAGATTGACCTGGAGCGCTGCCTCTTCTGGGACCCGGCCAGCAACCGCGTGCCGCGCCCCGCGGAGTTCGCGCGCGCAGGGGCCGCGCGCTTGTGGAGGCCCGGCACGTGTGGCTGATGGGCAGGCAGTGGGGCGTGCTCTTTGAGGTGCGCCGCCTCATGCTGGAGCCCCTGGAGGCGCCGTGCTGCCCGTTCGGCTAGGCCGCCTCCAGCAGCTTGGAGCTCGTGGCCCTTGAGGCGCCCACGTACAGGTGGCGCAGCGTGAGGTGGCAGGACTCCAGGTCCAAGCGGACGCGGTTGTGGAGGGTGAGGCCCTGGCAGCTGGCGTAGGTCACTGCGTGGCTCGGCCGGGTGGCCCGCAGCAGCTCCTGGTTCTTCAGCCGCATGCCGTTGTCCAGCCTCACTCCGTCCGGCTCCACTTCCGCCACCCTTGGGTATCTTTCCGCCGGCCCCAATGAGGCGCAGCCCCGGCCACACCCTCATGCTCTGCGGGCTGTTTTGGGTTGGTATAAAATTATCACAACCCAAATCTATGTGGATGACTTCCAGGGCTTTGAGGTTTGGGGCGCCAGGGCCGCCATGCGCTTGAGGGTGACGGGGCCCCTGAGGGCTGAAGTGCCCGTCGTCTGACCCCGTCTCCACAATGGTACCCACTCCGCTCTTCAGCGTGATCTTGGACAAAAAAAGCCGCCCGGGTTGCCCAGCACTCTGCTGGCGTTGGCCAGCTGGGCGCAGCGCAGGTAGACCTCGTTGTGCGCCATCATCTTCACGAACTCAAAGACCTGCCGCCCACCGGAGACGAAGCTCGGGCCCAGCATGTGGTCCACGCTGAAGGGCTTGGTGGGAGAGGCGGGCGGCGCGGCGGGGTAGTCCGCCGCATCGGGGAATTGTTGCCGCAGCTCCAGGTCGTTCAGAATGAGCCGGTTGCCGTCGTAGGCAACAAAGTTGGAACTGATCCAGGCGGCCAGCTGTGCGCCCGTGCACGCGCCCTCGGGCAACAACGCCCAGTTCAGCGTGCCCAGCGCGGCGTCAACCCAGTAGAGGTAGCGGCCCCGGTCCGTGGACAAAAAGCTGTCGGCCAGGCGGATTTTGTAGACGGCGAGCCGGGCATCGCTCTGCAGGTGCAGGGACTGCCCCAGGTCGACCTCGAAGTCGCTGTCCCAGCCGACTACCTCTTGCGGCTGTCCACGTAGATCGTGGTCATCCTTTTCTTTAGGAAACCGCCCGTCCGGCGGACGACGGGCGGCTGGACGGCTGCGACGGAGGTGCAGCAGGAGATGTTCTCACACTTCGTGTTGATCAGTGTGGAGCTGGCGAACAGCTTCTGGCCCAGGAAGCTGAGCGCCGCTCCCATCGGCTTCTCTTTCCAATGCGAAGCGCTCTTCGAAGCGTATGAAGAACATCTCATTCTTCGGCTTCAGATAGTAGACGAAGAGGAAGCTGTAAGGTTCTCGCGTCGGTACAGCTGCTCCTTCGGCAGCAGGGCGCTGAGCTCCTGCGCAGCCTCCAGCAGCAGAGCAGGTGCTGATTTGCATATGCCTGCCTCTGATGAAGAGCGTGTCGAGGGCGTCGTTGGGTTTGTGCAATTGCGGCATATCCGCTAGGTCGTCCAGGATAATCAGCACCTGATACAGTTTCCCAGCTGCGCTACGCGCACGCCGAGCGCCGGGGCGTTGAACGCGCAGCGGACGAAGTTGCCGCTCAGTAACGGATAAAAGAGATGAAGGGGCTTAGGTCCCACGGCTTCAACCAGCGCCCGCGCTTCGAGCAGGTTGTGGGCTACATTGAGCGGGGGGAACCCTTGCCCCTGGACCAGCCGGACACCACGTTCGTCACGAGTCACTTCTACCTGGACGACTTCGTGCAGTCCAGCGAGGACCCCAACCCGCAGCCTCTGCAGCACACGCCCCGGCAATTCCTGTCATAACTGGGGTAGGTCTTGCGGAACCACCGAAGCATTCAGAGGACATCATCTCGCTTTTCATACTAGTACGCTAGCGCCCGCCGTCAGCCGGTCGTCGGCCAACTGCCTCTCCAGCATGCGCATCGCTTGGCCGAGGCGCTTCTTCTTGGGCGCCTTGCGCATGGGTGCTGGTTTGGGCGCTGCCTTGGGTGCTGCCTTGGGTATGGGTGCTGCCTTGGCTGCTGCCTTGGGCTTGGGCGGGGGGAGCGCGCTTGCCTCGGGCTTTGCCTTGGGCGGCGCTGCTCTGGGAAATCTCACCCTCTTGGGCCGGAAGGGGGGTGAAGTAGAAGCGCCTGTCCACCTTGCGCCCCACCAGGCGCAGCAAGGAGCGCAGGAAGACCGGGTCTTGCCTCAAGTAACAGCGGTGCAGGTTTGCGACGGGCTCAAAGGCGTCGACGCCACGCACCTCCGGTCTTTAGCTTTATCCCGGAAAACTCTCGAATAGCAGCTATCTCCCGGACTCGCCGCCCGGCTTCCCGGCCTCGAATTTGGGAAGTAACACAAAGGAACGAACTCATGGGGAAGATCAAGCTGTTTCCTACGACAGAGTATAGCAGTAAGCAGCCCTCGGACCCCGTGGTGCCCCTGGTACCATGCACGGGCATCTTCCTCGGGCCTTCCAAATCGGGCAAGACTGTGGCGCTGATCAGCATGATTCTGGAGCAATATCGCGGAGTCTTTGAGAAAATATACATCTTCAGCCCCAGCGTGAACATCGACGACGGCTGGATCTCCGTCAAGAAGTACATCGAGCAGGACCTGGGGGTGAACACGGAGAAAGAGCAGGCCTACTGGGACAAGTGGGACGAGGCTGCGCTGCGGAGCGTCATCCAGAGGCAGCGTAAGATCACCGAGACGTCCAAGAAGTTGGAAATCCTGAACGACCTGGAGCTGCAGCAGCAGTTCCCAGACGCTGTGGACTACCCTGCTGCGCCGCCCGCCTCTCCGACCAAGCCCTTCAGCGTGGACCACATGCTCCAAGCTTCGTCTCAGGCGGGCAGCAGGTCTTCGAGTTTGTCAGGATGATGGCATACAGCGAGGTCTACCTACGCTGCGCCCAGCTGGCCAACGCCAGCGCAGCTGAAGAGCGGCGTGGGCACCATTGTGGAGACCGGCTCCGATGACGGGCACTTCATGGCTGCGAGGGGCCCCATCACCCTGAGACACATGCGCTTCCGGCTGACCGATCTGGAAGGGCAAGTCGTCCGACTGAGGGGCTCGTCCTTGTCGTTCATGCTGTTTTTGGATCACGTCTAATTTCGCAAAGGTCGTTTAAAAAAATATTTCCTATTAAAAACCCGATGAAGCAAGCGCAACCGCCGCCAAGGCCAAGAGGCAGGCCCCCGGGCAGCAAGAACAAGCCCAAGCCGCCTGTGCTGCCCCAGCCAAAGATATTCCAGCTTTCCAAGTTACATACCCAAAAGGCTGAGAGGGCTCCCAGACCTGCCCACAGAGCCAGCATACGAAATCGACCGGCAATCCCTGCCGGGCGCTCAGAGCGGGCGTCGGGCTGCCTGCTCATACGTCAAGTGGGGCTCCTTCGCACAGCAGCGGCCACTGGCGCTGAGCAGCGTGCGCAGCGCCCACCGACAAACGTGACCGTGCGGCGCCAGGATGCGCTGGCCTATCTACGCGCTCTGCCCTGCCTGGCGCCGCGGCAGTGGATCTATGCAGACCCTCCCTACATCTTCCCCGGTCGCACCATGAACTACTATGGCACGAGGAGGCGGGGGCATGACCTGGCCTTCCACTCGGAGCTCCGAGACACGCTCTTCGCGAGCGGTCTGCCCTTTGTCCTGAGCATCGACTCCATCACGAGCCTGTGCTCGGGCAAGAACAGTTCCAGGCCCTGGTGCTGCATCGGGGCAATCCTGCTGTCAGCGCAGGAATGGGTGGAGCAATCCTGCGCCCGACGCAGGATTGTGTGGAGCAATCCTGCGTTGGCAACAGGATTGGCGGGGGCAATCCTGCGTTGGCAACAGGATTAAGGAAATGCAACGGTTGCGCCGTGCCGCCTGCTCCGCTGTGGTTGGACCCTGGCATCAGGCTTGTGATTGGATCGCATGCAGTTTCCTTCATCATGAACTTGTTGATCCCTTCTTCTTTGTGATCATCAATATTCTTGCTCTCCTTAGGCAGGTTCACGATACTTACCCCCACATCGTGCACGATTTCTTGGGCTTCTTGCAACATGATCACCCGCACAGATCGATTGGTCCCATTTCCACTTGTGCAATGTATTTGAAAAAGCTTCAGTGGAAGCTCAGTGACACAGGTCTTCTTGCGGGACCTCCCGGATTTCGGCCGATTCAGATTCTGCAAGTTTCGCGCAAGGTCCTGAAAACCAGATTGCTGGCCTGGTGGCCTATTTTCGTGTACCAACAAATAGCGCACCGGCGAGGCGTTGAGACATGGCTTATGTCCAGACAAATCACTATCAAGATATTAAATAAATTTCATGATAGTGCGCATGGTTTTTTGGCTATGCGCATCACAAATGCATTTACCAGTCAGCAGGCCAAAACCTTATGGAACGGGGCAGTTTCGTCCAACCCAGTTTGCCACCATTGCGGAGCTGAGTGTACAACAGATCATGTGATCTTTGCTTGTCCTTTTTTCCAAGAGATTCGGCAAGAACATGCTTCCGCAGTTGAGCTACTTCGTGACAAATATCCTGCCTGGAAATATCTCCCTGTTGCTGGAGTTTCCTCTGGGTTGGTTGCCATCTCTGAACAGCTTAATTCTATTCCTGTTTATTTTGATCTTGAAATCCCGAGTCACTTAGTGGATCTGCCGGCTTTGATTTTCTTTACGGATGGGGGTTGTCGTAACCCTTCCATCCCCCTGGCTCGCCGGGCCTCTTGGGCCGTGGTACAATCTTTTCTCACTACAGATGAACAAGTGGTTAGTTTTTTGCAAGCACCTCCTAGTGGACATCCGCTGCAAGATCAATTTTGTGCCTTGGGTTGTGGAATTATCCCAGGCCAGCAAGATATTGCTCGGGCTGAGCTCTACGCCATTGCTGCTATTATCGTTGCGGCTCACCACCAGCAATGCAGTGGTCAGATTACGGTTTACTCTGATTCCGCATATGCAGTCAGTATTCTCAAATGGGTGTCTCAACACCCACATGCAAAACCTGGGGATTTTAGACACCTGGCCAATCAAGACATTATTCAATACATTGTTCAGTGCTGGCTGCCCAACCAGCTCCGGGTATTGAAGGTGAAGGCGCACCGTGAGATTCATGACGCCGTCGACCCCTTCGACAGTTTCCTTGTTGTTGGTAATGACGTTGCTGACCGACTTGCATCTGCGGCTCTTGACCTTGACCTGCCTGAGGCTCGCATTTCATTACAATGTATCAAACACTCTGTGCACGATGTTGAATTTGATTTACATCAGGTTTATTCTTTTTATTTGGCACTGGATCGCCTCAAGATAGACAACGAACAAAAGGAACTCGAAAAGCCATGCGCTGGCGTTGCATCTTCAGATCAAGTCCAGTCAAGACCCTTTGATGAGACCATACAACTGTTTACTGCCTGGCCCACTGAGGACCCCATTCATGTTATCTTTGAGCCCCTGCCAGACCATTTCAGGCAGGCTATCCCGGCTGGACAACTCGTTGCTGATGCAATTTGGACTTGGATGCATACCATAGAGTGGTCATCCAGACAATCTCCTCTTGAAGCTGATCCAGGCATTAACGCATTGGAATTGCTTTTGAGCTTCACGCTCTACACTGGTTTGAGACTTCCGGTGCCTTGGAAAATAAACTCCAAGACTTCATATACATCCTTTAGGGATTATGATTCGGCAGAGATCGGAATGCTCCCACCGGAAAAAAGAAGCGCGGGCCAACAAGCAAATACCCTCGTTACCATTATGCGACAACTGGACGCCATTTCTGGAAAGTGGCACCTTCCTGTTCCGCAGCAAAAGAACATTCAACACTTGAAGATTTTTTATCCGCTGCGGAATATTCAGGTATTTCCTATAAGGCCAAAGTTGCCTTTTGCTGATAATGTGATTCGCAAATGCATTTCTTATTTGCAATCGTGTCGGACTGACTCCTGCACAGCGCAGCTTACTTTGCCTTCTGGACCTTTTCTTTACACGCCGCCGGAGTTCGCTGAATGTGCTTTCTCCACGCCTCAGAAGGCCTGGAAGATCAAGACTCTCAAGAAGCTGGCACGAGGGCAATGATTTCGTTTCACCCTTTTTCTTGGTCAAATAGCTATCGTCCAGGAACATCCATGGCGATAGTGATGGGGAGCTCGCTCCGCGTGCAGGGTAAAAAAAATAAAAAAATAAAAAAATAAAAAAAATAAAAAAAATAAAAAAAAATAAAAAAAATAAAAAAAATAAAAATTAACAAAAAAAAAAAAAGGCAACAGGATTGAGTGGAGCAATCCTGTGCTAACAACAGGATTGAGGGGGGCAATCCTGGGCTGGGCGCAGGATTGACTGAAAACTCTGCCAGCGCCCTGGCGAGAAGCAGGCCGCTGACCGACCTTCGGCACTGCGGCAGACCCGCACCAGGCCCGCGCCAGGCCCGCGCCAGGCCAGGCCCGCACCAGGCCCGCGTCGCTGCCTGCAGGGAGCGAAGTCGGAATTCCGACCTCGGTGGGAGAGCGAAGTCGGAATTCCGACCTCGGTGGACTTTTAGACCGAAGCCGCGGAGCCGGCCTCGCTCAGACCGAAGCCGCGGAGCCGGCCTCGCTAGCAGCTCCCTTGTCTCAGTGGTTATGTCTCTGCACCACCTGCGGCCGGGCATTAATGAACCAACCTTGCCCATTACTGAATCAGCCCGTTCCATTATTGACTCAAACTTGCCAAGAACAAACTCTGGAACTCGGGAACTTGGCCGCTTTTGCGCGCTTTTGCCTGGAGCCTGCTTTCGACCGAAAACGAGCGAAACTAGAGGCTCAGGCATCCCACTTGCCGTCTGACACGAAAAAACGAACTTTTCGGAGTTGGCCGTTTTGAGCGCTTTTTGCACCAAAAACGGAGCGGTGACAAAGGCGGTGACAAGTTCGGCAGGCTGACGTGTCACAAGCCGAAACCTCGGCGGGCTGCCGCGTTACGAGCACTCGGCTGGCTGTCGTGCCGCGGAAAACCCTGCGAAGAACGAAGTCCTCCGGAACTCGGGAACTGGGCCGCTTTTGCGCACTTTTTCGGTGACGAAGCGGTGACGAACGGTGACAAGCTCGGCGGGATGGAATTTGCCTGCTTTTCCGGGCAGAAAACGGAATCGAGCGAATCTAGAAACTCAGGCACCACACTTGCCGTCTGACACGGAAAAACGAACTTTTCGGAGTTGGCCGTTTTGAGCGCTTTTTGCACCAAAAACGGAGCGGTGACAAAGACCGGTGACATCGGAAAAACGTTCAGCTAAATAGAGAATTTGGCTGTTTTGCAGGGCTTTTTGACCAAAAAGCCAAAATATTTTTGTTACTGTAAGCCTTCTTTCCTTACTACTGCCGCTTGCAAATGCTTGCGAGGGTGGGCGGGCGACACTATGCAGACTCCGGGGGGCATGGACCGTGCTGCAGCAACACGAGTGGCCAGGAAGAAAATGCTGGAGCGGGCCATGGGCCTCCGACGCAACTCGTGCTGGATGCATCCCTGGCAATTGGCAGTTCACTTATCCCAGCTTGCCCGGCTAGAGCCCGCGCGGAGAGCGGATGTGGAAAAGTTGATTGCCGCTAGGGATGTGCGCAACCCTGCTGGTGGGTTTAGCGCCCCCCTTTTCACCCTGGTCCACACTTTGGTGTTGCATGATTCCTGGACGGAGGTCACCACAGCTGCGGAACAGGCAGGCCTGGAAGGAGTACATGCCTGGGGCCTGCTGATGCCCGTTTCCATGCCCCTTGTTCAGTTTACAGAGTCGTCCTGGGTCTTGATGACCATGTTCCGTTTGCAGTGCCGAAAGAGGAAGTCCAAGGCCCTGTTACAGGTTTCAGGTTCATCTGCTGGGACATCCCCCATGCGTCCAGGGCTCCTTCTGCCGTGGCTCGCTTTGGACTGCAGTGGGCCAAACTGCTTGGCGTCTTGTCTCACCCTATGCGTCGAATGTTGGTGTTGGACGAATGCCAGGCCTGCGCCGAGCTTTTCGGTGGAGCAAAAGGCGCAGCAAAACAGCTACGCTAATGCTTAGCCCGCTTGATATGCGTGGCCTTCCTGGGATGGCCCAGACCCTTGCAAGTTGATTACACGGCGTTCACGTGCACCATGGCCTTGATGATGATCGCCCTTGGCAGCCCCGGCGCGACGAGAATCAGGTCCGAGGACGGTCCGGTTCGAGGCAAACCTGTCCGAAGTTCGTCAGCCAACGTTCTTTGAAACTGACATTTCACCAGTGCATCTTGAACTTCTGTGCTGCTAATCCCTGCATGTACCGTGAGTAGGTTTACACGTTGTGACTGGGTTGCATGTGTTCACCGTTGTACAGCGACAGTTTGCGAGATGAACCGCTTGATTGGACAAGGCGTTTGACAGCTCAAAATGTTAGCATGGTAGCGGAGCTCGGTAAGACACTGAGCGTCCGTGTAGCGGCGCCATTTGATTGTTTGCTTTTACAACTGTGCTGGTGAGAGTGATTGCTCGTTAGACGGGCGATTTGGCGAGTGGGTCTTCGGAAGGCTTACGACATGGCGGATGGCGGAGCGGCGTCATCAAGCCCGACTGTTGGAGATCCTATGGCACAGATTCGTGCAATGGCCGAGCTTGCTATAGAGACAGCTAGGGCAAATCAGGCGGCTATTCAGAGTTTGGTGCAGTTGCAGGCAGACAATTTGACGGCGCAGGCAGCACGGAATGTGAGCGGTCAGAACATCTCGGGAAAAGATCTGGTACGCATTTTGAGAAATCCGGAACCGTTTGTTGCGGCCTCGAGAGAGGAAGAATTAGCAAAGTGGAAGAACTGGAGTTGGACATTCGAGCGTTGGTTGAGTGCCCTTGACCCTGGTTTTCATGCAGATTTGGAATCGGACCAGTTTTGATGACTGATATGAGCGAAGAAACGTCTTCTAGAAGCAATCTACTGTACTCATTGCTTGCTGGCATTTTACATGAACGAGGCATTCAGATACTGAAGACTGTTCCAGATTTGAATGGCTTTGAGGCTTACAGACTGATAAGCGAAGACCTGCAGCCCCTGGCCCGTACACGTGCGTTGGCTTTGTTGCAAGCAATCAACAATTGGCCTGCTTTCTCCATGAAACAGGGACTTAGCAATCAGTTGGCAAGGTTGCAGGAGGCTGAACAGGAGTACGAGCGTGTTACAGCGAGCAAGTTGAGTGATAACCATCGCATGGCGGTTTTGCTTAGATGCTTGAGTGGCCCTTTGAAGGCCTACACAAACATTGTGGTCACTGAGGGCTCAAGCTACGCACAGCTTTGCAGTTTGGTACAACGTTGGGAGACTTCAATGGGCAAATCCCATCAACAGCATGTTCCACATCAAGGACCAGCCACACAGCGAGGACACAAGTAGCAACATGGAAGTTGACAGGATCAAAGGTGGCTGGGGCAAGCAGGGAAACGGCAAGCACAAAGGCGATCAAAAAGGCCAGTTCTCGAAAGGAAAGTTTGAGAAAGGTGGAAAATCCAAGGGCAAAGGCAAGTACAACAACAGCAAAGGCAAGGACTCGAAAGGCAAGACAGGAAAAGGTTCCTATGACATGGTTGCTGGCGATGCTTGCTTGTACTGCGGCAAAACCGGACACTGGAAGCGGGATTGTTTTCGCTACAAGAAAGATCAGGAGCAGGCAAGCGTGAAACGTGCTGAGGAGTCGCATCAGGCCTACATGGACCATGGCACTTCATCGGCTGCTTCCACTGTTAGTGCGGGGAGCGGGTCGACCTCAGGCACGTACAAAACAGCTCAGCAGTCGGTGAGAAGGGTATATTCTATGGACGATGGTACAGATGTTTTTGATTTGACAATTTATGAGATGGACGACGAGCAGGAAGATGCTGCATTTTATGATGTGCGCATGATTTCATTTGCGGGTATTTCGGATTCTGCAGTGCAATGTTTCGATATGACTTATTCGGATGGAGGTTTGCAGTGGGAATGTGCAGAAGGTATCCAATCAGGATTTGCGGACGTGTCGGTCTCAGAGTGTGCTGCATACATGTCAGATGGTACAGAAATGCGTGGTACATCTATGTGCAGTTTTCATGGGTTTTCAGATGAGAATGGAATTGTTCGTGCAGTGCATGGCGATTCAACTGCAAACCCAATAGATGTGATTCTGGACAGTGGTGCAGACGTGAGCGTGCTTCCTGAAGAAATGAGTTGTGTAGGTTCGCGAGCACCTGCAAGGCCGGGGAAGTTCAAGGACGCACAGGGAAATGACCTCAGAATCAGTCAGAGACGGATTGCAGACATTCATGTGCAGTCGAACAAGGGAACGTTTGTTCTGCGGGAGGAGTTCATAGTCGCGAAGGTATCTCACCCCTTGGTTTCTGTGTGCAAGCTTTTGCGAGCTGGCTGGCAGGTCGGTACTAAGGAGGGAGAGCTTAAACTGTGGAACCAGGAGGTGGAGTTGCCCGCATTCTACAAACGAAATTCCTTGTGTATCTCAGGATCCATTTGTGCCGTTAGTCAGAGCACAAACGAGAGCGATCAGGTAGCGGCCACGTTGAGGCCTGAGCTTGCAGAGATTGGAACAGGTTGGAAGCAGATTAGCGAAACATGCTGGGCAGTGAAGTTGTTCGGCATGAACTTCACAGACGTGGCAGCGAGCTTGCCGCGAGCTGAAGTGGACAGAAGGTCAACTCTCATCAAGCAGAATGGGAGATGGTGGGTTATCGAGTTTGCAGACCGTTTGAGTGAGCTTGAGAATGTTTCAGGTAAGATCGAAGAGCTGCAGGAGCCCACCGAGCTGATCACTCTTGCTCATCGAGGATATCAGGACACTGCGAAGCTTGGTTTCGATGTTGAGTCGTTGGCATCATTTCCGGGTGGATCTGCATCAGCAAGCAGTGCGGTGAATGTTCAGGCAGAAGCTGCCCCGAGTGACAGGCCTGCGGAACATGCCAACCCGGCTGAGGAAGCTGCAGTGGATGAGGCTCGGAGAGATGTGCCAGCAGAAGCATTGGTTCCAGTTGATGAGCATGAAGTGGAGTTTGAAGGCAAGATGTTGACAATGAAGGACACTTTATCGGTCTTGAGGGAAGCATGCACGAAGTGTGGTATTGGAAAGTCTGGAGGCAAAGCAATTATTTTGAAGCGTCTGGGTCAGCACTTGAAGGCGCAAGACATGAGAGCAGAACAGAAGGTGCACAATGAGATCTTGCAGGGAGAGAAGCGAAAGGCGAACTCTCCACCAGGTGTGGCTTCGCCTACACCGGAGCAGGTGGCTGAGCATGAACTCACGCATTACCCTTTTCAGGCGTGGTGCCATCATTGTGCTGCATTCAAGTCTAGGCAGGACAAACATGAGAAGGTTGACGATTCGAGCAGAGCGTTGCCTTTGGTCAGTGCGGATTTTTGTTACACGTCACGGGATCCAGAGAAGGCGGGGTCTCGGGACGACAAAGCGTCCAAACTTTGTTGTTTGGTTTTGCACGATCGCGACAGCAAATGTGTGCATGCAATCCCAACGGCTCAGAAAGGCGGAAAGTGGATGACACAGTTGGTTGTGGAGGTGTGCAGATTTATGGCTTACCTCGGATATCCAGGGCTCATTTTCATGACAGATGGAGAGCCTTCTTGTGTCAATTTGCAGGAGCGAGTACAACAGCACAGGCTGAAATATGGTGCAAAGACTGTTTTGCGGAACAGCCCGCGCGGCGACCATCAGGCGAACGGTGCAGTGGAGCGTTCAGTGCAAGCGTTGAGGTACCAGTGCAATATTTTTCTTGCTCAGATGGAGGAAGGTTGCAAATGCAACGTTGGCACTTTTGACCCGCTTCACGCATGGGCATGGTTGCATAGCGCATGGACCCACAATCGCTTTCATGTGGTGCAAGGTATGACGCCAATGGAGCGAGTTTCATCAGGCTTGATTTACCGAGGCAAAGTTGCAGCGTTCGGTGAGTGCGTTTTGGCTTACATGAAAGTGCAGAACAAAGGAAACCCTTCCTGGGTAAAGAGCATATGGCTGGGCAAGGTCGCTACAAGCGACATGCATCTGGTGTCAACGGCCGGAGCAGGATTCCATGGGGGAGGACTGGTTTTGACGCGGTCCATCAGGCGTCTCACAGCAGAGCAAAAGTGGGATGCAGGGCTGGCAGCAACACTCAGAGGCATGCCCTGGGATTACCCTGGTTACCTTGGAGGTCATCTGGGATTTGGAAGGCCGAGGCGTGCTGCTGAGCCTGAACAGGATGTTGATGGTGAAGAAGAGCAATTTATGGAGGTTTTGCCGGATGAAGCCCCTTTGAAAGGCGTTGGTCATCGGTTTTCCAGGTGACAGAGCAACTGGAGAAGGGGATGAAGCTGCATCAGACCCTGAGACGGTGGTCCCGGACGAGCGCACTGCAACGCGTGCGAAAAAGGGTGAGTCCGAGGATCAGAGCGAGCCGGCAGCGAATCCGAGAAAGAGTGCGTTCAAAACAACAGATGTGGTGCAACCAAAGGTGAAAGCGGCTAAGATAGAGCCCAAGGTCATTCTTCTGCTTCAAAGCCAGGAGTTTTGTGTGTTGTCGGAGATGAAGAACTGCATCATGAGGACGAGGTGCTGGAATTGCCCTATGATGAGCAGCAAGCTGAGACGATGATAGAACATGACCACCAGCTCACTGGCGATGTGGAGGCAGAGCAAGGATTCAAGAGTTCGGAAGGAGATTCGGAGCTTCTTTACTACCCGGTTGGTCCCGGGGGCGAGGAGCCGCAGTTGGCGGAAAGTGACTTGCAGGCGATAGATGATCTCGCTAAGCGCATGGAGGTGGACAGACTCATGACCATGGGTGTTTTGAAGCCCATAAGCAAACAGGAGGCGCAGGAGTTGGGATTGAGAACACTCAGTACGAAGTTCGTGACAACTTGGAGGCCGAAGCAGCAAGACCAAGTTCCGAAGTTTATGCGTCGGGCTAGGTTCGTTGCTCGAGAATTCCACTGGGATGATCCGCATCGGCAGCAGCTATTTGCACCGGCGACGTCAAGTTTGGTCATTCGATTGTTGCCGGCCCTGTTTCAACACAAGAAAGCAGAAGGTTTGGACTGGGTGATGATTGCGTTGGATATTAGCGATGCATATTTGACAGTGGATCAGCAAATCCCCACTTGTGTGAATGCATGGATTGATGGGGAGGAATGGACATTTCAGCTGGACAAGCTGTTACCAGGGCAGCGTGATGGTGCGCGTGAGTGGCATGGAGCGTTTACAAGTTTCGTGAAGGAGAAAGTCGGAGTGGAAGGATGCACAGTTTGCCCTTCAGTTTTGCGAGCAGCTGAAGGATTCAATGGTCTTTTGCATGTGGATGATATGCTTGGAATTGGCACTGAGGAATTTATCATGGAGAGACTGGTGCCCGCAGTGGAAAGCAGATACAAGGTGACGTATGAGCTCATCACCAAGCCCGGACAGGAATTGTGGTTCTTGAAGAGGAAGCTGATATACCATCGCTCACTGCGGTTTATCATTCAGCCCCACCAGAAGAATTTCACAAAGCTGTTCGAGCTGATGAATATCAATCCGGACAGGGTGAACCCGAGGGCAGCACCAATGCCTAGTGGAGGTGCTCAAGCCAAGCTGGCGGACAATCCTTTGGAGGAACCGTCGGCAAGCAAGTACAGGGCGGCGGTTGGACTGTTGCTTTATATGAGCACGGACTTGGTTGATTGCCAGTATTGCATCAAGACGTTGGCACAGTGCATGGCTCATCCAGGTGCTGAGGGGTGGAAACTTTTGAAACATCTCTGCTTCTACTTGGTTGGTGTGAGGTACAATGCAATTTGCTTTGAACAGCCGATTCTGTATGATGGGCTAGTGATGAAACGCTGTCCTTCTGCGATGGTCTTGGAGACATGCACGGACAGTGACTGGAGTGGAGACAAAGAAACCAGAAAGTCGACGTCATCTGCTGTGTTTCTGCTCAACAAGAATTGTGTGTACAGTTCTTCGCGATCTCAACGCACAATATCACTGAGCAGTGGCGAGGCTGAATATTATTCCACAGTCAGTGCTGGTTGTGATACGATCTACCTTTCGAACATCATCAAGTTTTGCACTTATGAGAAACCTCTTGGGGTTTATTTGCTTACTGATTCGTCGGCGGCAAGGGGAGTGCTTGGAAGGATTGGTGCAGGTCGTATTCGCCATCTGAGTGGCCAGGTGTTGTGGATGCAGCAGCGAGTGGCGCAGGGCTTTTTCCAAGTCGGAACAGTTCCCACGGCAACAAATGTGGCGGACTTGAACACGAAGGCTTTGAGCCGAGATCGGGTGAAAATCTTGAGTTTCTTGGTCGGCATTGTGTCGGGCGAGTTCGAAGGGTGCCTGTAGGTTTTGGTGAGTACGAGGCCCTCATGATGAAGGAGAACACGAGGTTGGCCATCAGGAGGATTAGATCTGATTTGAGTGGCCATGAGGTTTTTGAAGGCGCGAGTAGCACGTCGATCACACAGACGGCAAAGAGAGTGTTCGCAGCTGGGATGATCAGTATTTTACTGCAGCCTGGCGGCAGCGAGAGGATCGAGCACGACGCCTTGAGCAGAGACAATGAGCCCAATGGTTTGGACAATCAGCATGATTGGATCATGGATGCGATTTTCTTTTGCAGTATTGCATGGATGGCAGTTTGCATTTCTTATGGATGTTTTTACTTGATGAAATGTGGCTACGGCAAGATTTCAGCGTGGTTTGGAACTGCGAAGGTCAAAGAAGAGAACATTGTGTTCATCACTGAGTTTGGAAAGCATTATCACAGACGAAACTGCAAATGGCTCGTGAAGAGCATACTCATCGAGATTGAGGAGAACACTGCAGTTGCAAGGCGCTACAAGAAGTGCCACACTTGCCATTACTTGGACAGAGCTGAGTTTGGTGGCAAAAGCAGCACAAGACAGGGTGCAACTGCATCAAAGCGGAAAGCAAAGGATGGAGGCGTGCGATAACGGAGTCCCGGTTTACTGCAAAGGGCTTAGAGCCTAGGTTTCACTTGAGCTTTTGTTTGAGAAGCTTTTATGCCAATGGCAGGCTGTCTCATTCGCTCGTTCGCATCAGGACTGTTGAAATCTCAGCTGATGCGTGGAGAAAAGGATGAAATCCCTTTCCATGTGGATTTCAAGGCATTTCAAGGCGGGGTGCTAATCCCTGCATGTACCGTGAGTAGGTTTACACGTTGTGACTGGGTTGCATGTGTTCACCGTTGTACAGCGACAGTTTGCGAGATGAACCGCTTGATTGGACAAGGCGTTTGACAGCTCAAAATGTTAGCATGTGCAAAGATTTCAGGATGCACGGGGCCAGGCTCTCCATGTTTGTCCATCTGTGAGAGGACTGTCCCAGGGACATTCGGTACAAAAACATAGAGACCTTTAGACAGTCCACGTCGATGCGAGGAGCTCTCGATCTGCCACCCACTCTTGTCTTCGCTTGTTCCAGTTCGAAAGTAGGGCCTTCCACAGCACCGAAGCATGGAAACGAGCCTGGCTTGTTCCTTATCAGGCTTACCGTTCTGGGTTGGACTTGTGGATATGCCCACTGCATCAATCAAGGTCCTGTCCAAAGCATCGCGGACGTCCTTGAGATTGTTGTGCTTCGACTTTTTACTTGCGTCGCCAGGAAGGTTGCCACACGCCGCCATTTGCCATGTCCTGCGCAGGCTTGACGGCAGGGTGGTGACCGCCATGCTCCGGAAGCAGTCTGGCTTTCGCCATATAACTTCCGGATTCGTTCGTGCAGCGATGGCTTGGCGATGGCCCGGCAATGGCTGTGTCACGCATATGGCACGCATGTGGCACGCATGTGGCACGCCTGTGGCCTGTACGTGGCCCGTACGTGGTCTGTGCGTGGCCCGGCGATGGCCCGGCGATGGTCTGGCAATGGCTTGGCGATGGTTTTTTGCAGTTTTTTTTGGGGCCCGGATCGGCTTGTCAAGTTTGTCAAGTTTGTCAAGTCTATCAAGTCTGTCAAGTGGCCTAAAATTCGGGCAAAGTCGGCTTAGAAGTCGTCTAAAAGTTCCAAAAATGGCCAAAACTCGCCGGATTTGACAGACTTGACAAACTTGACAAACTTGACGATGGATGTGATGGATGTGACAAGAGATGTGCGAGGAGAGTCGCGACAAAAAACAAGAAAAGGCGTGACCAGACACGTGACGAGAGATGCGACAAGAGACGGGCGCGGCGAGACACGTGATAAAAGACCAGAGACGCGACTCGAGGGGTATGACAAGAGACATGACGGAGTCGCCAAGAAAGACGTGATGGGAGACGTGACAGAGTCGTGACGAGAGGCGGGGCGAGACACATGATGAAAGGTTTGACGAACGTCATGACAAGAGACGTGGCCTGAGATGCTACGAGAGACGTGACAAATGACGTGACCAAAGGCGTGACTAGAGAAGTGACCAGAGACGTGATTATAGAAACGTGACTGGACGAGTCGCGACGCGAGATGTGACAAGAGTCCGCTTTCGTGTCCGCGTTCGGGTTCTTGGCTTCTAGCAGGTTTTTCTAGCTTACTCCGGCGTGTGGGTTTGAAATGCAGTTAAAGGTGTTTGTGCCGCACCTTGACTTTGTTTCGTTTGCGTCTTTTTGCGATTTCTCTTTCTTTATCAGGAAAAAATGAATCAAGAAATATGTATATATATATAACGGTTTGCAGCCAAAATAGTTGCAGGGCCGCAATTGTTACGTTTTGTGTTTGGCAAAGTAAATGCAGCTGTTTAGTCTGTTTAGTCACATTTTCGATTCTGGATTGTCCGCAACACTGAACGCCAAAACGTCGCCCAAATTCCAGCGACAGCTTTGCAAAGTGCGGTATTTGGCTCTTTGTCCGTCCACGTCCAGTTTAAAATGGCTTGGAAAATTTGGTTTTTAAAAATGAGCGACTGAGTTTAATGAGGGTCTGAGGGTCCGAGAAGCTTGAGGGTTTGAGAGTCGAGCTAAGGTGAAAATCAGAAGATAATTGGGGGCGTTTGCATCGACTTGTCAAAAGCGTTCTTGGATTTGTTAAAGACGGCATACTAAATTGTTCCAACTTGGTCTTTGGGACTTAGGGGGGGTTGGTCGCAGGGCTGAAACTCAAAGGAAATGACGAAGGGCACCATGAGGAGTGGATCCTGCGACTTACTTTGATTTAACATATCCAGACGGGTGGTGCACGGAAGGACTTTGTGTGTCCAACGCAAGGAAGTTTGAGGTCTGTGATGGTTGTTGATATTCTAGGCTGCACGCCTGCTTCACCGATGCGCTGAACAAGTTTTCGATCTTGCCTGAAATGGCTGGGTACTCTCTTTGACATGCATCGTGATGGGGATAGATCATTGCAATTTTGATCTTGAACGAGGAATTCCTTGTAAGCGCGGTCATGAGCGGGTTTGAGAGTCTGAGGGTCTGAGAGTTTGAAAGTCTGAAGGTTTGAGGGAGGTTTGAGGGTTTGAGGGTTGAGGGTTTGAAGGTTAAGGGTCTGAGGGTCGTCGAATGGTTTAAGGGTCTGAGGGTCTGATGGTTTAAGGGTCTGTGCGGGCTAAGAGCTTGAGAGTCTGAGGGTTTTGAGGGTGTCAGGGTCTGAGCGTTTGAGGGTCTGAGGGTTTGGGGTTTGAGGGTCTGAGGGGCTGAGGGTTTGAAAGTCTGAGGGTTTGAGGGAGGTTTGAAGGTCTGAGGGTTTGAGAGTGTGAGGGTCTGAGGCTTTTGAGGGTCTGAGGGTCGGAGGGTTTAGGTTTGCGCGTGAGAAGCGAAAAAAATATATCTAAACAACCACGAGGTTTTGAGGGTCGACCCACCGCATCTTTCTAGGATCGCCCCAAAACACCGCTCTGAGCTCGTTATGAGACTGTGGCGACCGAGGTGGTTTGCGCTTTTCACACACAAGGCCACGTTGTCAGCGCGTGTCTATTTGACAGTGTTCGCGTTGTTCATGCGCATTGTATCCACGCTAAAAGATCACACGCAGGCGCATGCATTCTTGGAAAGCTAGCTGCAGTGAGAAGTTCCTGGTAATCTTCTTTTGACAATTTCTACATATGTATATACATCTTGGCAAAGTACTGGCATCCAAATTCTTGCCGACTGAACTCCGAGCCAGGCCATTGAGATTGGCAAACGCTGCGCTTCCTTGCCACCCTTTCTGTGGCCCACGGATCACACGCACATGTGGATGTTCCCGGCCTATCTCGAGGCCAACCGTTTGTGGCAAAGGCTTTCATTTCTGCCAATTTGCAAATTTATACCTTGGAGCCGCAGGGAAACTTTCTTGTCCTTGCTTCCAGGATCCTGGCTGTCGGGTGCTTCAGTCGATGTTGCTTGGGCGGACTGGTGATATCACCGATGGCAGCTGCCCGAAGCACAAACTGCGACATGATATCTTGCCGCCATGCAGCGTACAGAACCCTCCTCCAGCACAGTATGGCCACTCTCAGAACGGCTAGAAGCACCGTGCTTGCTAGTGAATGGGAACAAAGAGCAGTGGACTTGGTTGTGAAGTCGAGGAAACTTACGACAATGCTTGCCTGTTCTTTGTGGTGCGCGACAAATTGCAACCTTCAGAATTTAACTCAACATGAAGGTTGAAAGGCTTCGTCACATGGGAAGACACGAATTCAACACTCGAGGAAGTCCCTGCCATTTGCACACCTTTTTGCTTCGGCAGATTGGGCATACTGACTGTTGAGCTGACATCTCTGACATGCCCTGAACAGGAGGCAAACATGTGGAATCTCACGTCAATTGTTGTTGTGTGTTTTTGCATATTTTGCAAAGCAAGGCAACTCCCCGAATAAAAGCCAACACATATTTGATGAAGTGCTCGCATTCCATTCTGATTGCTTGAGCCTTGGTGGCCACTTCTAGTCTCAGAGCCAGAGGGCCAAAGGGCCACTTTCCGCGCTGCCGCGAGCCTAGGGGCAATCAGTATCACCTTTGCCGCCAGTGCCAGTCTCTTAAATGAACATGTTTGATGTTGACGGAGGGTGTTGGACATTTGGTTTGAAGATCAAATTGCCAATCCATGGGTTTCTGTTTTGTTGCGCCGTGACAGGGTCCCGTTTTTCTTCTTCTATTTTTTGAGTTCTGAACTATGACAGGGTAGCCATGCCCAGGGCGTGTGCCCTGCACGTACTGAGGTGCGCGCCCCCATGGGCAGCGGCAGACTGCAGGCGAGTGTCTCGACTGTGAGCTGCCGGGCCTGGGTCTGCCCCAAGAGGTTCCCAAGATGCGCCGCCTCTCTATCCATGTGAGAAGCTGTTGTCAAGACCAATGAAATCCCATTTTGGGGTAGGTGCACCACCCATTTTAGTCTATTTTAGTGGTTGGATTGGGATGTTCACTGGGGGTATCTCGACCCATGGCCATGTGAGAAGCCTTTCAAGTGTCCGGCAGTTTGGAGCGAGTTAAAGTAAAGAGGCTGCCCAGTGACTCCATTTCGGATGGCGGCAAGCGAGCGTGCAGCCCAGCAGGTGCAGAATGGCTCGCTCGAGCTCGTCTGAGCCTTGGGCGGACGGGTTCCTCCCTAAGAGTTTGCGGCCGGGTCAGCTTATTGGGGACTCTGGGATTATGATCAGGGGAACCTTTGTTATCAGGAAAGGATTGTGGAATACTTTCAAGGGAAAGGGGTTGTTTGAAGAGTGGTGGAAACATGTGGTAATCAAGGGATTGGCCACGGGCTTCTTAGGGGTTGCCCGGTGAACCGCGTTTTCCGGCCATGATCCGCTCTAGCCATTGACATGCTCTGGCAGATGGTTCCATTTTTTTGGGCCCTTCGGGCTTGACGAGCTCACCATCACGATCGTGTTGGAATAGCTTCTGCACGAATCACGAGCTCACCCAAGGGGTCAGATGGTTTCAAGGGAGTCGCTTTGTCCAGATTCAGCCTGTGTCCTGACTTTCATGATGCTGGCAAAAAGCCTGGGGGCGAGGACGTGCGTGGAGCTAGAAACGGACGAGTTAGGAAGTGAGCTCCCCGATCTGAAGAAGCAAGAAGCTCGTGATGGGCACTTGCCCGTGATGGGCAATTTCTGCTTTGTGAATCAGAACAACTTGTTCAGATACTTTCCCATGAACATGGAACTTGACTGGGGGTTCTGGCAGACCATTTCCCCCTCTGGTTGGTTCCATGGCAACTTGGATGATGGTCCCGAAGGTCGCGTGAGCGCCGGCGTGGACGCCGGGCCGCAAGCAGTGCAGGTCCCTGTTTGCCAAATTGGGCGGGTGGTTGGGTGGGGGTTCCAGTGGCCCTGAAAATGGGCTTCCTCTTGGTAAGCACACCTAGGATTGGAAGAAGGTTGAGTTGAAAATGTGGGCTGGGACCTTCCCCTCCAAAGCAAGCCCAAAAAGCGACCCAGCTCTGTTTTTTTCCCCTTGCCCGCATGACAATTTCAGCTGCAATGAAGATTGATAGGTTGGCAGAGTATGAAGAACACGTGGCTCAGTCAGCAGCCGCTTGATTGGGTCGTATGCCCGTGAGAGTTTCAGAGCCAGTTGTTTGGAAACCCGAGTGCAAGCTTCGTATTGGACCGTCCCCATACCGCAAACAAAAAGAAACGGGAATCCACAATCTGCTCTTTTGTTTCTTCCGGTTTCCATACTGGACTTGTGCAACTCACTGCCCCAGGCAGCAAGTCGCGGCGAGAGAAGCGGCGCGGCGCCCCGGTTCGCTTTGAGTGAAGAGCCATATCGGTGCCCCATGGCCAAACCGTGGCGAAACGAAGCCAGGCACAAGAAAAGGGCCCCGGATATGGCCAGGGCCGCTTTGCATCCGATTTTCCTGTCAAGCTTACCAGCAAGCAAGCTTGGTAACGTGTTTTCATGTCTAAGCTGAATGCCAGACGAACTCGCTGCCTGCCTAGGAAAAGTCGCTCGCGGTCGTGGCGCACTCAGATGGCTCTAGCCCATTGAGCCGCATGGAGTTCGTCACTTTGGCGCTGAGAAACCACCTGCACCCTTGGAACTGTCATATCCGCAGTGCCCAGGTGCTGGGCTCTTAAAACTGTACACGGACGTCCAGGCAATGCCCCCCTTGCTTCATACCGTCTTAGAACCATGAACCGCGTTGTGCATACCATGGAAGATCGCAGTGATTTGGAAGACCCGCCACTACAACAAGGGGTATCCTGTCCGCTTCCATGATTGTTGGAAGGTTTAAACAGGGTTTCCCAACTAACAGATGGGGTTTTGAGTCAACATTTAACCATTCCAATACGACTTTCTAAGGTAGCCTTGAAGAAGAGAATCAACACACAGCTCACTTGCCTCTATATAGCTTACGTGGGCTATCCCTTCTCCGAGGCGGAGACGGCGGAACGGCTCGCGCTCGAGGCCGACCACATAGAGCTCCGCAAGGTTGCAACACCCGAATTGCAGCTCAGAATGGAATGACCCTCTCGTGGTTTTTCGTTGGAAAATGTTTATCAAATGTCAGGGAAGGCCAAATAATCCTCATTCAATTTTTGATAACCACATCTTTCAAAGGCCATGCAGGTCAAGGTAGCCTACGTGCTCTTCAGGGTTTAGGCAGAAAACTCTGCAAAGCGGTGCTTGATAATCGCTTGCATGGTGATTCTTTGCCCACCAACACAATGTGACTCACATGGCCTGACGCTGTTTGTTTGGCAGTTGTTGGAATCGAGCATTTTGCAGACAAATGATCAACAATTGCACAAGTTTGGATTCCTGTTTGGACTGGCATATGCCGCCGTGTTTGATGAGCCCAACATGGCCAACGCAAATCCGAGGCACCCTCGGAGACCTAAGTGTCCTACGACACGAGCCCTTTGTTTGCGCGGGAGTCTCCTTGATCCAGCACTTTTCGTCCACTTTCATCAAGCGTCATGCCTGACCTATTAGAGATGACAGGAATATCGGAATATACCTGCCTCTTCTTTTTGGAGAATCCCACAACTTGACACAAATTAAATAAATACACCTGCAAGTTGTTTAGACCTCTCAAGAGCTGTCGTTTAGACCCGACAGCTCCTTGGAAGGTCCGACTCCGCAAGAAGGCCTGCGAGTGGGAGAGCACGTCTCCTGTCGAGGGTATCATTTGGGGAGGGTTTAAGGGGAAGCATCGTCATTTTTAGCTATGGTTAATAATTTGATTTATAAGCTTGCTCATTTTAGGGGTTATCCTATTTTGGCACACACCCATCTGTGCAAATCCGTCCTGTTTCGACGTTTCAGTCCTCCCAATCCACTGAGAGACCAGCAAGTTTCGTGCGGTAAGTCCGAATTTTTCTGCGGCTGTCGTGAAAATCCCTCGGTGTGCGAAGGTCTTTTTTAGGTCTCCAGAACCCGAAGCTCATCAGCAGCGGCTGACGGCTGACGTTCACCGCGCCCCAGGGGCCAGTGGCCAAAGCCCATGCCGCTTGCTCGCAGGAAGCCCGAGAAGAAGGAGAAGGCGGCAAAGGAGAGCCGCACGATATGGATGCCGTCGGATGATCGGATGGCGCAGGATATGGTCTGTCAAGCCAGAAACGTCGTTTCTGCGATCATCACAAGCCTTGAACAGTTGCAGACAATAATAACTTAGGTGTTCTTTTGCCAATGCCCGGGTATTGGTTGTTGGTGCTTTGCTCCCGTAGCCTGCTTTGGGTCTTTCGCAGAATAGGGAAGCACTTTCTGATTGATTTGAAGGGAAAAGGAAGCCGGTCATTTGAAGGATCACTAATTTCAAGGCTCGGAATCTGCGAGCCCCGACCTCTTGCTTTTGTTCCTCGAAGCCGCTTTGGTCGCAGCATTTGCTGTAGTGACCGGTGCGGTGAGTCAGGCTGGGCCACGTGCATGGCGTTGGGTGGCAGGTTTTCGGGAATTTGAGGGTCGTTGGGCATGCTTGGATCTATTACCGCGAAGGTAAGGGCTGAAGCACCAATCGGGAGGCTTGATTCCCCGCAAGGCTGTCATGGACAGCGTCAGGCTGGGGGCTTTTGAGAATGCGAGAGGCCTTGAGGCTGGCAAGTCCAAGCCGCGTGATCCTGAGCCGCAGGCAAAAACTCAGGGGTGAAGGTTCGGGGTCAGTCGAGTCCGTTGCATTGACTATTTTCCATCTTTTGATTTTGGGTCCTCTTCGGTGGACCCCAAGAGGTTTTCATTTGCGCCACGTGCTGCTAGGCTCGAACAAGGTATTTGAGGCGTGAGCATTATGGTAGAATGAACGGTCTGCAATGCAACTGAACAGCAGCAAGGTCTCCCACCACAGATGATGAAATGCCGTGACGCGACATGCAGGCAGGTAGGCCGGATGGAGGTGACATACTTCGGATTGTCTTTGTCACCTCGCTGCGACAACATGCGGCGGCCAGACCACCTGTCGAGAAGATGGCTGGGCTCTCCGAGGCGCACTTTGGGCAGGCATTCTGAGCAGAGAGGGACCACGACCAACCGATCCGAGACGAGCAAAGGACAAATACATGTCGGCGGTGTTGGGGAGTTTCTTACTTTTCAGGTGGCTCTTTCACATTTGAAGCTGTGAAAGATGCCTTCAGGCGGGCCAGGCAACACGTTTGCCGGCGCCTGCCATGAGGAGCCGGGGGCTGCTCTTAGAACAGGGACCCAACAATGGATGGCCCCTTATGACGCGGACTCCGTAAAACACAGCACACACGCACACACACATGACAAACACCTGCAAAGGAGACAGAGCACAGAAATCCGGTGCCTTCAGTTTAAGCGCTGGGCTTTTCTACCATGGTGTTTTGCCCCACTGGTTGGTCGATCCCTTTTTGTCTGCCTTTTCGTGGCTTCGAACATCACCTTTTGGTTGCCAATCTACAGTTCTAAAGTGAGTAGTGAGTTCCTGTGGCGTGTTCGGGGAAATCTCGGGAGCCCTGTATCCTTTAGGATCCATTGGCTTGTCTCAGGACACCACGCGCTCGGGAGAGCACTCCAGGCTGGGCATTGGCCCAAAGCAAATAGTACGCGGCGAAGACGTTCACAGATCACAATGAAATCCTGCACCACTTTGAAACCTTGTTTGTTGGCAATTATAGGGGAATTATCATTCCAGGGCTTCTTAGGTGGTGCAGGATTTCGTTCATCCACAGTATGATTTGTTACTTATACACTTTTAAGTGTGTGGGCAAATGGTCACTAGTCTTACAAGGCAAGCAGCTATGCAGTCAGCGTCGACATACTGAGGGCTCCTCTGGATTCAGACCTTGGTCAAGTTTAGTCAATGGGGGGAGCGCTGGTTTCGGATTCGATTCCTTGCGGGCCCCTCCTCCCATCCCGAGCCGTCCAACCTCAAGTGGGTATGCGCCTTTTGATTCGGACAACCCTGGTTGGTTGAGTCGAAAGGGAAGCCAAGAGGAAGCTTGAGAAGCACCCAAGCGCTTCTGGATCTACGCCTTGATGACCATCATCTTTAAATCTTACTTGTCATGTCCCGGTCTTAAAGTTCGTTTGGCATTTTACAACAGAATACGGGACCTGCCCCTGGAATTTCTCCCCCCAAAAAAAACATGTCATTTTCCTTTGCCATCCCTGTAATTTTCAATCCAACCCCAGGAAAGGAGTACTATCAAAATAAACGCTGAATTTTTTTCTCCCTTGGTGGAGGTAGATGCTACACATTTTATCCAGGAAGCCAGTTTCAACTGCCTGTTCAAAACTCCAAAGGGGCTTGAATCCTAGGGCTTCGCCATCACCAGCTGCGCTGGTTGGCTGCAGGGGTTGCTCCCACCCACCCCACCCACCCTCCCACAACTTTCATCGCTCGCCCACCCATCCCACCCATTCCTACCCACCCGTTCCCACCCACCCATTCCCAGCGCGTGTCCGCGTGATCGCGTGTGCGCATGCGTGCGTACACGCGTGCGTGCTCGTACGGCGCGCACGCGCGCCGCACGTGGCGTACAGCCAAAGCCAATCAGACTAAGACTGCGTCCCGGCATCCGCTCGAAGCCCCGCCAAAAAACTCGTGAAGAATGACCAACAACACGGTATTTGCGATGTTTTTCCGCATAGTGGCGCCAGCCCCGCTTTAGGGTGAGGGTTGGCGCGATGCAGTGGATGCAAGGGAGGCAAGGGATGCTGGAAAGCCCGGATGCTGGTGATGCAGGAATGCGGGGGGATGCCGGTGAAGATGCAGAGGATGTTGGCAGTGATGCTGGCGCAGATTTTTGCAGTTTTTTGAAGGTTGGGCAACGTGGCGTCAGGAGCCCGTTGCAAGGCCAGGGATGTCGGGGATGTTTTGGGGTCCAGATGTTTGAGCCTGCGTGCAGGTGATGCAGGGGATGCTGGGGATGCTGGGGAAGAGCTTTGGGTGCAACAAGACATGTCAGCGGTATACCCTACGGGGAGGGTTGCCCTCGCTCTTTGAGCTTGAAGACACACTGCGCAGCTGGATTTCTGCCTTGTTGCCATTCAAATGCTTCGTAACTTATTTTTTCCTTTGCGGGGCGACTACTCGGCCCTCTTTGGCTGTTTCGTGACAAGTGACATGCATACCCACATACATACATACATACATACATACATACATACATACGTAGGTACTTACAGGAAGACAGACGGACAGGCGGACGGACAGACCGACCCACAACAACGTGCATACATGCAGACATCGATGAGTTCAAGACATCCGTACATGCATGCATGCACGCATCCATGCATCTATACATCCGTACATCCGTACATGCAACATCCATACATCCATACATCTACAAACTCATGCATCCTTTTATCTATGCATCCATCCATCCATCCATCCATCCCTCCATTCAACCATAATTTACCCATCAAGCTATCCATCCATCCATCCATTCATCCATCCATTACCCATCAAGTTATCCATCCACCCATCCATCCATCCATCCATCCATCCATCCATCCATCCATCCATCCATCCATCCAACCATCCAACCATCCAACTATCCATCCATCCATTTCTCCGTCCATTTTTGCATGCATCCACGCATGCATACATACATACAGACATACATGCACACACACATACATACAAACATTACATTACATTCGCACTGCGTTGCTTTGCATGGCATTGCATTACATTACATCAAGGATAGACTTACATGCCCGCACACACACACACACACCCACGCACGCACGCACGCACGCGTGCACGCACGCACGCACGCACGCACGCACGCCCGCGCGCACGCGCGCACGCGCGCACGCACGCACGCACGCACCGCACGGCACGGCACGGCACGGCACGGCACGGCACGGCACGGCACGGCACGGCACGGCACGGCACGGCACGGCACGGCACGGCACGGCACGGCACGCACACGCCACGCCACGCCACGCCACGCCACGCCACGCCACGCCACGCCACGCCACGCCACGCCACGCCACGCCACGCCACGCCACGCCACGCCACGCCACGCCACGCCACGCCACGCCACGCCACGCCACGCCACGCCACGCCACGCCACGCCACGCCACCACGCCACGCCACGCCACGCCACGCCACGCCACGCCACGCCACGCCACGCCACGCCACGCCACGCCACGCCACGCCACGCCACGCCACGCCACGCCACGCCACGCCACGCCACGCCACGCCACGCCACGCCACGCCACGCCACGCCACGCCACGCCACGCCACGCCACGCACGCACGCGGACGAATAGTCCATCCTGCACATTCAGACACGTACGTGAACGTAAACCCATGTACGAACATACCTGAGCCTACACACGTACATATGCGCAGACCGGTTGCTTTGTCAGGATTGCGGCCCAGGCATGCTGAACTGGGAGGGCAGGGGGCTGGAGGTAGGAGCGTCCTGTGCGTCACGTGTTGCCTTTTGTCCACGTGGGTGTTAAAGTTTAGCCAAGAGCTTGTGTTCCAGCAGGTTCACCAAATTTGATGTTCAGAAGATACTGCTGGGTATGCTTCCATAGCAGTGCTATGAACAATGCACGGCAACGCATTCTGGACGAGCATGTGCAAAGGGGTCTCAGTTTCTCCCGAAACACCTGCCTCGGGGAGCTTTGGTTCTCTTTCTCACAAGCCTTCTGCTGTTGAATGCCACATGCAAGGGGTCTTCTCCCCTGGGTTTGCATGCATGCTTGACATGCTTTTTGAATCACGGTTTAATGCTCTAGGAGCATTGGGACATGCAAATGGAAGATGCACGCTTGCTAGTGATTGGCTTCTCCTTGAGAAGCATCGCACTGTGACAGCTTGCTTGCAAGTCCGTTGCACTGCCAGGATGGTCAAGCCGCTGGCCGATGATGACAGGCGAGCGGCTCGAGTTCAGACAAGAGAAAACCGATCATGTTGCACTGCCTGGATTTATGCCCAAATGATCCCAAATGCCCAAGTCACAGCGGCTTCTTTGGGTTGGATGCTGAACTCAGGGAGCTGTTGCCCTGAGCCACGATTGCCAGGGAATCGCAGGGCAGAAGTATCACAAGGACGGAACGGAGCGGACATCCCAGCCGAACACACTCTCAAAGAACTGGCCTTCGGCCGGCAGGACAAACAGGGTTGGCGTGCTTATGTCAGCAAAGTTGTGCCCTTGTACATTGCATATATATATATAGATTAAATATGCGCATGCTGTACGCATGTGTCTTCCCTATTGAAATTCTCTGACGTCATGTGTTGCGTCTGCTGCTTCCTAACATTTGGCAAACCCACAAGGGGGGGGGAGGAATTTCTAAAGGTTGAAAGCCAAGTTCCACGTGGGGTGGGCAGTTTGCTTCGCAGGAGCCCCCGCAGCCCGGTGAGCTATTCCAGCTTCGACGATGAGGACTCGCATAGCGAATGAGCCACGGTTGGGTCTCAAGTGTTCATAGAATTGTGTGTTTAGTGTCTTCTAGAGAAAGACACACCCATTTGCTCATGGAACAAGCACGCGCCAAAGTTATGGCGAGGCTCAGTAGGTGTTGTGTGGTGCATGCCAAGTAGCCATGCATGCTTTGCTGAGCAAGTTAGCAACTCACCGCAACACACATCAAATCGTGGCACACGTTCGATGTTGGATCACCTCCAATCTTTGGTCCACTAGTCGGCGATAGATCAAACAAGTTTTTAAGATGTGCCATAGGGACACCTGTAGATGTTCCAAACGCCCTCCGATTCGGCATGGACTATCCGCTGCCTTTGGCAACAGGTCAATATATCAATGAGCCGTTGCTCTGATAAAAAAGGCTATCCTCTACAGAAAGAGCAAATAGGTACACCCATCTACTGGGTCGCATCCAGCAGCGATTTGGAGCCAGAAGGCTCTTTCCTTGTGACACCGCATAGAACTGCAACGATCGGAGTTGATGGTGCTGCAGCCTTGGCAGTCAACAACTGCATTCTGAAAGAGCCATGCATGCGTCAACATGGCATGCGCCAACTACCAAGTGACAGAGCCATGTAGACAGAGAGCAACGCCGTCAGCGCCCACACCTAGAGGGCTGACCCAGCGCAGGAGTTGGACCTGTGCTTCAAGACCAAGAGGTGCGCATCGCTTGGATCAGATTGGAGCGTGTGCCTTTTTGTGAGGTTTGTCGCAAGCCGGAGGTTCATGAGATGAGACGGGGTTGACCGGGGAAAGCAAGGATGACTTCTGAAGAGCGCGGAGTTCGCTTGTTCCTGGGTTCCACATATTTCCCGCTGTAGTGGTTCTAAACATTTGTTGTGCCAAACTAACGTGCGTCTCCTTTTGGTGGGGTGATGCTCAAGCAGGAATCTAGGGGAAGCAATGCAATTGGAGCTCTTATGAAATGGAGCCGACTGCGACACGAGAGTTGGAGGACCTCCTCTACCGAGCGTCCCAGTTCTGCGGTGGAAGGTGGCAGAGCAGGCAGGACTTGTATCGCAGTGGACCGTCTCAAATGGTTTCTCGGGCAAAAGCAGGGTCAAATCAAGGTCAACAAAACAGGTTAGGAAGGAGCTCGTCCAACAAAAAAAGTGGCCAACATAGAACCTGAGATCGGTGGCCCCTCAAAGAGGTGATGACTTGTGACTTGCATCAAGCATCTTTTGGGTCGGGCTGGGCCCGGAGCCACGTGGCTCTTGAAAGCACTGATTGAGTACTATAGGGTGCCCGAATGGGAGGCATACTGGGAGGTGCTGGGATAACTGTCCATTAGGTGAAGCGTCATCCTTAAACATACGCTTCTCCCTGCTAGACTGATTGTGACGGGAATCCATAAATGAAGGGGACATTGACAACTTGAGTCCAGCGGAACACTTCCAAGCCAATTCTGCGCCCAATCCACTTTTGCTTTTTTCCCTGGGAGGATTCGACAACCGAATCAGGGGACCCGCAAAATGCCAGGCCTGTGTTTGGTTTCCCTTTGAACAACCAAAAGGAGGTTCCCCAGAAAATAAGCACACGAACACAGGCATTGCCCCCAGCTTCACAGGCCACGTCCCGCTCAGGCCGGGATCAATGCAGGCCGTCCAAAGACATGGGCAAGCGAGCTGCTCCTAGTGTGTGTCATAAATACGCGGGAATCCGCCCGAATTCCGTACCATTCAGAATTATGTGTTTTGGGTGGACCGCACTCATACCAATATTTGTTTTGGCCCGTTGGAGGCGAATCTCCACCGTATCAGTGTTCAGCATACGTGCAAAACATGGGTTGGATTCAGAGCTTTCTTGGGCCGTGTTGGTTTGCATTGTGCTCGGGTGTTGTTGGCGTGTTTGTGCTAGATGCTGAGCCAGCAAGCGTGGTCGCGCTGGTGAGTTCGCAATCGAAGGTGGTGTACCGGTTCAACTGCATTCCTGTGTCTGTCCTTTCTTGGGTGCTTCTGGTCAAAAGGAAGCTGCAAGGGAAACCATCCATTTTGGGGGTTCCCTCATTACGCGAGGCACAACCACATCTGATCTCAACAATGCTGCGTGCGCAAGCCTTCGCAGCAGATTGTACCTGTTGGAATGCAGATTCGTGCAGATTTGTGGCAGATGCGTGCGCCGACGATTCCTATGAGACAGGAATGACAAAACATTTCAATGCCGCTTGGAACAAGCAGCTGCGCAGCTTTGCAACATGTCTTCAACTTGCTGGACAAGCATCAAGAGTAGAGTGGCGCTCTTTCCGAAATAGAAGCGAAGCAGCTGAGCTCGCGGGATGCACTGGGAGACCCAAGGGTTGCCCAGAGAAAGCAGAGGCCCGTCAGAGAGGCTTTTGCCTAATACCATTACCGAGCGTGCTGATTGAAAAGGTCATCCCATGTTTGCTTTTTGGGCCTTGATAGCTGGCCAACTAATGACGCACCTACGCGGGGCTTGTTTGGAATCTTTTTCCTTTCCCTACGAGACTCTTGCTTCTGCAGATTGATTTAGTGGGGAAGCAAAGGACCCAGCATATTTGGACTTTGTACACATGTCGTGTGCCCAACGCAGCAAACAAAGAGTCTGCTTCATTTTGTGTTGCCTTGTCAAGTGGAAGCTTTGGGTTGAAGAACCACCCATTTGCAGCGCTTTGGGCCTGTCAAGATGATCTGGCGACAGGCCCTCAGACGAGGCTTGAAGGGGAGGGCTGGGTTCGCTTGCGATGTTGCAGCACAAAGCTTTCAAAGAGCTCGGGGTTGTTTAAGCTAAGATGCTGTGGCATCCGAGCCAATCCGTGCTACTGTTGCGTTGCTAGGCAAGGCCAACCGAGTTGCCCTGAGTTCGAGTTGCACCACTTCACGTTGAACTTTTTTGTTTTTTAAAGATACGATGGCCCTTGCTTTGCCCTCGTGGTGACTTGTTGGGGCCTGCGTGTAGTCACCAGAATCGCTCAAGTTGCAAAAGGTCTTGACCTTTCGCTGGCTCTTGGCATGGGTTTAAGGGGTGGCAACAACAACATAAGCTTAGATTGTCCTTTCAGTCAGTGTGTCCTTGTGGCTTAGTGATGGACAGCTGCTAGGTTGCAATCCTTTGCGAGTTTGCGGGGCAGATCTGTGCGCAAGCGCAGCTCGAAGCTTGTTCGGGCCGTCCGCTATTTTTCTTTGGCCAAGCTTTGTGGGATTGCGCCGCCTCCTCACGCCAGTGTTTTTACGCTGGCTGTGATACTTAGGGCTTGGACGCGGGTTTTGAGGTTTTGAGGTCTTGAGGTTTCGGGTACAGATGCCAAGTCTGCGCACGCAGGCCTCGTTCTCCCGTTCCCCGGGCGGTTCTAAGTCGATGCCGGGGAGCAGACGGCTCCGCTTCAAGATGCAGAGGCGCGAGTGTCGGAAGCGGTGTGCAGTTTTATCGACCCCGAAACGGTGAACTCGAGCCCCAAGCCTAGAGGCTGTGAAATGCTGTGCACGAAAATCACATCGGACCCATCTTCCACATGGCAAGCCACCACTCGGCTTCCTTTACTTTCAAGGAGGCACTTACTCATGGCGTTGCGGGGCGCAGTCAGGCGATACAAGTTCAAAGTTCAGAGGTGAACGTTGGTTTGCACGAGCTGCCATATGCAAATGACATTTGTGGATTCCATATTTTTCGGATGGATGAACGTCTGGGATAAACCACCCACCAACTGGTGAAGGATGCAGCACCAGTCTGCTTGATGGTGTTCAGCTGGCAGCTTGAGCAAGTTTGGTGTTAGGGCATGATCAGACATTGCATTCCCGTGTGGAACCCACCTGCACATGGCTGCTTTATTTTTGTCCAATGGGAATTGCATGGGTGTTTTTGTTTGAGGGACCCTTTCTGGTTGGTTTAACGGGAAACCAAAAGGGCATCTGCCAGTTTTGGTGTCCCCGGAGTTGTTTTTGCACAGAGTGCCGTGCAAGTCGTCCAGGCGAGGGTCCTTGGAGGATGAGTCCGAGGCAGCTGAAGGCGGGGAGGGGGGGGGGGGAGACAGAGAGAGAGAGAGAGAGAGAGAGACCAAGAGAGGCGACATATCATTTGCAGACCAAGACATTTCATTATATGTGCTGCTGTCACGGAATCCAGCAGGTCTCGGGGAGGTCGTCTCAAGGTCTGACGGAGGTCCTGCGGACGTCCTTGTTCCGGAGGTTCTTGGTCCTAAAACCTCAACCCAACTCCTAAGCCTGCAAACCCTAAAGCCCTAAGCCCCCGAATCTAAATCCTGGACCCCAGAACCCTATGCTTGAAACCTCATGTCAACCTGAAACACCACTCCCGAAGTCTTTAAGAACCGAGGTCTCGTGGAGGTCTCGAGGACATCTCCCACACAAAGCTAACAGTGCGCAAGCTAAGACCAAGCCAGATCCTAAACAGAATTCCAGGAAACTTTTGCCTGAAGCCAAGCCCTAAACCTGAAACCCCAGCACCTGAACCCGGAACCGCACAACCCTAAATCATTTGCCCTGCAACCAGATTTCAATTCTCGATGACGTTCATGATCCCTCAGACGAGAAAGACAGGGAAAGATAGAGAGACAGAGAGAGAGCGAAGAGGGAGAGAAAGAGATAGAGAGCGCTAGCTGAGCGAGGTTTGGTTCCTCGATACAGTTACCCCAGGAGCATCCAGAGCTGATCAAGCAGTCTTCCTCCGAGATTGTTTGATTTCTGGCCTAGAAGATCCAAGGGCTTCGATCTACCTCACAGAGAAAGACATTACATCGCGTCGGCGTTTTAGATGCAGAACACGTCCGCGTCTGTTCCGTTGCAGGCAGGCCACTGTTGCCTGACGTGTTCTTGTTTTGGGGTTTGATTTGTGCCATGTTAGCCGTGCTAGCCTGACTCACTCATCAACCAAGCTCGTCACCTTTGTGAGCTGTTTTTCGCAAGAAGGCCAACACAGACCCGTGAGGGGACCGGCCACCAGCCTCAGGTGCGAGAGTTAGGCCGGCGGGCACGCGTGAGACCTTGCGACAAGGTTGTTGGGAGCGGAAACTTGGATGGCAAGAAACACGACATATGTCTCTTTGTTGATCTTGTTTTTTGGGGGCCCCAGATTTTGAGTTGGAGTGATCTGAAGCCCTCACATCTTCAGCTCGAAGTTGCTTGTCATTATGTTCCACAGGCTCAGGCATGGTGGGACCTTGCCCGCAAGATGGTGGGATTGAACAAGCAAGTCGTCAGACACTGAATGCCTTAAAGCCAATCGGGGATGACGAGGCACCTATATGCTTGTATTTGTACTGTGCGCAGTGCAATGTGGAAGTAGAAGCTGCACATTTATCCAGACTCATCATTGCTGCCGTTTTACAGCGTGCTACCCTTTGCAGCCCTTGGTAAGCATGGAAAGCGGTGGGGGTGTCTCAAGAATCCTGGACCCCCAAAATTGGTGATTCCTCGGCGTTCCCCTTGATAGCCAAGCGGAGGTTCCACACAAAGACTCATGTGGCCGGCTTGAACGATTGTGCACATTCCGAATGCTGACAAAAGCCAGCTCCAGGATGGGGATCCAAACAGTGGTGCTACAACGAGAACCCAGAATCCCAACCAGTTTTTGGGCACCTGATTTTTCAAAAGTGCCCCTAGGTTGCTTCTTTCACTACACATCGGATATATGTGTCCCAAGGAGATCGAGGTTGACAACTCTTTGCGCATTCGAAGGATCACAGTCTTGCAGCTGTTAACAATATGTTGTTTACTTGGTCATGAATTTCAATGTTTGGAGAAGCCTCAATCATGTTTCATGAACTCAGCATATCCTTTGCAAGCGGCTCGCCAGGATGGTCAGACCTTTGATCGTTAGCGATGAAGGCGCGCAACTCTTAGGGCAGGAAACCGCAAGACCCATCTTCCACGGGGCTCTAGGCTCCGGGGTCAAGGCCATTGGACCTCTTGAGGACCCCCGAACTTCCCAGATTCCGGGCTCATGTTTGTTTGGTCGGCGGGCAACCACTGCGGGCAACCACAGATGTTTCCTCGAGCTGGTTGGTTGCTGCGAGGAACTCCCACGCAGAGCCTGCGGCAGTTTATTGACAAGTTCAAAGGACGGCGCGACTCTCCAGTCGCGGCACTTGTTTTCGGTGTGATTTTGTGCTGGCCCACGTGGTCTTCATGGGTATTGAAGGAAACACAAAGGAAACCCAAATGGTCCCTTTCGAGAAAGACTCGTGTGTGTGATGCATCGCTAGGGTTACATTTGCAGAAGCACAGGCCACACTAGGCACGCCCAAACATGTACATTCCAGGACGTCCGCCGTCACCGTCCCTGTCGCTGGCTGGCAGCTAGCTTCTTAGTTGGGGTCTGCTTTTTTTTCAGCGGGTGACGCACATGTCAAGTTTGGCGACGCGGGTCTCTCGACTTCACATCATGATGAAACATCGATTGCTGAACATGATCTTGCTTACTGACACACAGATTCTCAGACACACATACACACAAGGACACGCAGTGCAATTGTTTATGGCCCTTGGCCAAAATGTACAGGCTAACAGGCGAGAGCAACGCATGGGCTGAGGACGCAACTTCCGGCGCTCGAGCAGCACAGGCGGGCGTGCGTTTGTGAGGAAAGCTTTGACACGTATGGCAGTCACGTTTTTTGAGGGGTCTGTGACAACTCCGCTGCGCGGACATTCGTTAGAGACCTACGTAGCAAGAGCCGCTGGCTCATTACACACCCCTCGTTATCGTTGCATACCTTTCTTACACACACACACACATGAGCAAAACCGCCTGCCTGGTTGCATGCCCCGCTCATACCCCGATGCAAAGCAGACTTCAGAACGTTTCGCTGAAGAGACTTGCAGAGAGCCTGCCATTCAGAGAACATAGGGCCGGAGGAAAAAAGCACCCTTGCGCCATCGCTACCTCGTTCCATACCTGTTATATACTTCGTTAGACCCAACGACCCCCCCTTTTCGCCGTCGCTTGTTGCAAGTTCAAGCTAGAGCTGCGGAGGCGCACTTTGCGTAGTGCGCTATGCATCGACGCCTCGTTGCGTAGCCGTTACATACCTCGTTGCAGACCCAACCCCAGCCCAGGCCAGCGACCCGTTGCTTGTTTTCGCCGAACAGTTGCAATTTTCTAGCTCGAGCTGCAGAGGTGTGCTTTTGCACTGCGCTCGCACTGAACAGTTGCGAATTGTTAAAGGAGCTGTAGCTTTTTGTTGTTCTGCGCTACATTGTGCTGCTAAGGCTTGTCGAGCAATGTTTTCCCGATACACAGATACACATTTGTGTGGCAAGGACGCCCGTTACATACCTTCATAACAAGACCCGTGGTGTATACCCTCCAATAAATTCAGAGCCGTATATGATACGCCTGCAGGAAAGCTTTTATGCTTTTATGCGTGCACCATGGCCTCTGCGGAGTTCCAGCTAAGTGAGAGGGCTGAAAAATGCTCCCCAGCCCCCTTGAGGTACATATTTGACAGTAAATATGTATTTTGTTGAGGCTGCTCCTTTTTTGACGCAAACCTGGTTGGAATGGACACCAAAAGGCAAAGTACATTTTTTTGGGGCACCGCTACTTTGACACATACCCATGTGGTGCCAAGTGAACGAGCTGCAACAGCAAGTGGTTGGATGGCTTTGAGCCGGGCTGTCTGCAAGAGTCTGGCAAATGGGAGAAAACTGGATGCTGGTCACCTAGAAGATGAGGGCTGTTGCAAAGTCGGTGTGGGCCGAAGGATTCTGCAAGGCAATTGACTTGGCAGAAAGGCAGTTGCCTTTTTGCAAGCGTGCGGCACGTCTCCACATTGGCACAGCTCATTTCCCTTCTGGTTTCCAGCCGAAGGGCTTCCCCAACTTGAGGAGAGCCCGTTCTCTTTCGAAGGGTTGCGGCCACCAGGAGATGAAGCCGATGCCGCCATTGACTCCAAGGTGTGCTCATGGTACTCTGGCAGCTTTGAGACGAAAGTAGCCCTCCAACAATAGAGTCTTCACCGGCTTTCGTGTGGGGAAGTTGGGGCTTCGAGCATGCTTTTTGTCCAAGTAGGCCAATGTCCTGGCGACTGACTGGAGCTGCTTGGCCAGGACGCAACACCCCAAATGGTACGTCCTCTTCGCAGCACTGAGCGCCGCGTATCGTTGGAGAAGTTGGCTTCGTGGTGAGGTGGCAGCCTTGAGACTTGTAGCAGTAGCAGTAGTAGAAGCAGTAGCAGTAGTAGAAGCAGTAGAAGCAGTAGTAGTAGAAGTAGTAGAAGTAGTAGTAGTAGTAGTAGTAGTAGTAGTAGTAGTAGTAGTAGTAGTAGTAGTAGTAGTAGTAGTAGTAGTAGTAGTAGTAGTAGTGGTGTAGTAGCCACTGAATTAGCAAAAGCAGCAGCACTAGAAGTAGAAGTAGCAGTAGCAGTGGCAGGAGTAGGAGTAGGAGTCTGTTTCGGATCAACCTGAATTCAACATGCGTAGGTGTCCTCTCTGAAATTGACGCTTCAAATTCGAAGGCTGCCAGTCAATGCCTGTTGGGTCATTGTCCCGTGATCAGTTTTCGGCCTCATCGGAATAGCGTGCTGAAGTGGTTTGGGCAGGTGCAATGCTGCCGACTGTTTTCCGTAAAGGCATCACTCAAAGTCCCTGACGATCGGCCAAGCGCCGCAATCGCCGGGCTATGTTTGCAATCGCATGTCTTGCTTGTACTTGCTTGCCTGGAAGCAGTCTGGTCCATTCGTAGCAGCAGTTTCTACGAAGCATTTCCTTGGTTTGTTGCTCAGTTGTGGACTTGCCATTCCGTTTCACGCACTCGATGCCTTTCATTTAACACGTGCGATCCCGTGGCATGGGAGTGGCCTGGACACGCCAGGCCATCGCATGCCAAGGGTTAATGACACGGTTCTTCGCGACAGCTGATGAAAGCTGTTCATCCGTCACCTTTTGAGCCTTGGACGGCACGCCCTCTTCCAAACCGCCCCTTTGTCCCTCGGATTGGCAGCTTCCAGGCAGAGGGGAGGTTCCTTGGGCACACCCTTCTCTTTTCCAACCATGTTGGAGGAGTCGCACTCAGAAATGAGACTCGAAAGCAGAGGCCCAGCGCTGCAACCCCCAAAGAGTGACATCGTAGAGACACAATCACGAACTCTTTGCACGCCGGAACTCTGTGCTGTCGATGTCCAACTTTTTCTTTTTTGTTCTACTACATGTAGCCCACGTAGCTCCGAAGCTCTGTACAGGGAGTAGTCCGCAAGTCTCATATGGCTTCCCACCCTGAGGGTGCTCCTTAGCCGGTTGAACCACGGCCCAGAACCGTTGAACCACCATGGCCTCAGGACCTTCGTTTTTTCCCCCTCCGAGTTTCACAGAAGACCACCAGAGGTGGTTTGGATTAGTGGCTCAGAGGTAAGGAGGTGGTTTCACATGTACCTTACAGGAATAAGGGGTTCAACCACCAATCCAAACCACCAATAGGGTAAAACTTAAACTGTGTACCTGACGAGTCCGCTGATTCCAACGTATGCTCGAGCTGCACGTGATTTTGAGGCTTGGCTTTGCCCCGACCAGCTTTAGCTCGTTTGATCGTCGTTTCTATGAGAAGACCCTGAAAGACCGTGGCAGGTCCCCTCCTTCCCCCCCCCTCTCTCTCTCTCCTGCCTCTCTGCCTCTCTGCCTCTCTGCCTCTCCGCCTCTCTGCCTCTCCACCCACCCCCCACCCACCCACCCACCCACCCACCCTCGTTCGCTCGCTCGCTCGCTCGCTCGCTCGCTCACTCACTCACTCTCTCACTCTCTCACTCTCTCACTCTCTCACTCTCTCACTCTCACGCTCACTCACACTCACACTCACACTCACACTCACACTCACACTCACACTCACACTCACTCTCACTCTCACTCTCACTCTCACTCTCACTCTCACTCTCACTCTCACTCTCACTCTCACTCTCACTCTCACTCACTCACAGTTGACGCACCAAACGTTGACTGTGCTCGCATCTGCTAAAGGTCGGGAAAAGATTGGATGGGAGGTTTTCTAGCAGCGGTCGCGTCACGGTGCAAGGTGGGAGCATTTGCGTAAAGCTTCCATAATGCCAGAGTTTGCCTAGCGATTTACTCGACTCTCTCAGTTCCGCCTGTGTTCTTGTCTTTGTGTGGGGTCTCCTCTGCCCATTGATGCTCAAGGTGTTGATTGAACATCTTCTCTCCAAACAGCCGTGCTGGTCTGGCAGCGGTGGGTATCTCCGAAAGCAAACAAATGACCCCGATGTGGTTTCCTGTGATGCCCAGATTCGCAGCCCCAAAAGAAGAATCTCACACAAATATGACACCAAACCTCGGTACAGCTCGGGTGGGTTTCAGCGGCCCTGACCCGCGTCCTTTCAGTGAGGAACGCAGGGTGCAGACTGGCGCAGGTCACGCCTGCGAGCCTATTGTTTCAGCCAGTGCAGCTTGACACGGCGCCTGAAAAGCTGTGTCCAAGCGGCACTGACAAACCCGAAAGCTGCGACCACTGAGCCTCACTTGCAGCTGGCTTTACCTCATGCATGAAAGAGTCCGGTGCGGATTGCAAGCATCGGCTCTGGACATGCTTTGGCGCCTCAGGCTTGCAGAGGCAAAACAAAAGCTGTGCGCAACCGCGATGTTGTTGCCACTTCACCCTCTCTCGATGTCCAAAACAGCAAGAGTGTTTGAGGTTCCAAAACGCTCAAAGAGGCGGGAAAAAGCAATGTCAAATCGTGCAACTGTTGCTCACTACTTTTCCTGTCCAGATCTCAGGGCATGGTGTTGCTGGCTTGCGGCCAGCAGTCATTTCGTTTTGAAACGCCGTCCGACACGTGGCTACTCCAGTTTACAGTGGACACGTTTATTCTTTTGTTCAATGGCAAAGAAGATAATTCATACCATAGGCACAGCGTGTGTGCTGGGCCACCCTTCGTGCATTTTCATGGGAAGTCATGTGGAGGCCACATGCTTTTTATTTTTATTTTTATAGTTTCAGTTGTATCTCTGAAGGTTGGGCGCTTTTGATAGATGTGGCGAGTGTGTGAATTCCCTTTCGGTCCAAAAGTGTCCCAAGGGCCCCCAGAGATGACTCCTAAACCCTAAACCCTAAACCCCATTTAGAATCAATAAAGCTCGGCTGAACACCTCTCAGCACTCCTTGGTTCTTTTCACAAGCCTTTTGTCTAAAACCTCAGCGGTTTTTCAGGGGGTCAAATTTTGCAAATGACTTGCCAGGGGTGGGCGAGTTTTTATTATTATTATTATTATTATTATAGTAGATTTCTCTTTGGTTTCGTGGGTTTCAGAGCTGAGGAGAAGCGCCGGGCTGCCACACCCAGCCCTTCGCCGGCGAGGCGGTGTGTTGGTGTGTGTTGGGGACCGGGGATCAGCCTCAGTGCCCATTTTTCGGTTGGCTTAAAGGGAAGCATTCCCTTGCTGCGCCACATTCAAACAGAAAAAGGGTTGTGTCCCTTGAAAACACTGTAGACATGTTGGGTATGTCTTCCAAAGAAACTAGAAGATCAGGCTTTTTCTTTTTGGGCGCGGGAGGGAGTTCCCTCAATCTTGGGACAAGGCCGGCCGCATATGCCCTGCGCTCGTGGCAGTCGAGTCGTCAGGTCGGAGTCGCAGAAGCCGGGCGGCCCGATGTCTGGGAGCCGCATGGAGGGCGAACCTTTTCTTGAACCAGTGCCTGTTCAGCTTTCAAGCCAAGCGAAATGTGTTGGTGCTCAAGCAACAGTGGTTCAAAGGTGTTGGTCGGTTTCTGGTGATGGTGCCCAGGTTCGTCACAGCGCTTTGAGCGAATGCTTAGGACCTCGCTGAATCCATGCGTTTTGGTCAAAGCACCTCTGGGGCCTCTGGATGTTCGTCAACTCCTCAAAATATTTTGAGACAACCAACGAATGGCTTCCTATAGGCACGGCACACATGATTTGCCAAGGGCCCCTCAGAAGGAGCGCCTCTGCAGATGCTCAAAGCAACTTTCAAACCTGGGCGGGAATCCTTTGGTATAAACGCCTCAAATAGGGGACACCCATCTTCAATTCCAGTTGCAATTTGCTTTCCGATTGAAAGCCAACCAAAAGGGGTTCGCAGATGTCCGGACGCCCTCTACATCCATAGCAGCGATTTTCAGAGCCTTTGATATCCCCTTGAAGGGAATTACGATCTCCCGTAGGACATCTCTCGACGGACTTGCAACAGCACACTTAGAGGAGAGTTCCGCACCATAGACTCGGGACTTCAAGAAGGGGTTCATGGTGGAAGCTGATGTCAAACGAGCACGTTTTCCTAGAGTCACGGTGTTCCATGAAACGTTCGTAGAATGTTAGCCTGGCTTCCATGTTGTTCATATCCGAGCGCACATGATTTGGGATGCGCAAAAGATGGGAGACCCATTTTCACCTCCCGCATTCGAAATTGGCAGCGTTGGTTCCCGTGGCAGAAACCTCTCCGACTTTGAGGGCGAGCTCTCCAGGCGGGTCCTGCTTGGCCAGCTACGTGTTTAGCGAACCCACCTGGGTTCACTGGGTTTATAGGCCCATATGTAACCAAACAGGCTGCAAAAGGGTCCCCAGATAAAATTCATACTCGTATCTTGTCGCAACCTAAGACATTGAGAGCGCAGAGTTTCTCGAGTGGTGGGTGGATCACATTGCCTTTTTCTTGCACGCCCTGTTGTCCAATAAATTCCCCATGAAGGTGCTTTGCTCTGCGACCCCCGTGTTTCAGGTTTGGAAGCATTGCCAAACAAGTAAGTTCTTTAGAAGGGGCCGTATATCTCGTCGTATCATTTGTCTTTTTCACTTGGTCCTTTGTGCAGGTCACCCTCGCGGGAGAAGAAGCGTGGTCGGGCACAGCCGCATCTTGCCTGGACAAGTGGATAGGGTGAGTGCACTGCGCTTATGGGGGAAAACTCAGAATTGAATAGAGAGACTCCCAAATGGGTGGTTTCCGTTTGGTTTCCTTTTTGAACCAACCCCAACGAGGGTATCCTCAAAAAACACACTCCCAGATGGTTCGAAAGCACTCCAAATCGGTGTGCCTTGTTTGCTTGCCTTTGGCTTCCCACTGAAAACGACCAACCAAAAAGGGTGCCTTTTATATAGCTGCAAGAAGAGGAGCCACGCACTTCTCAGTCTCCGATTCTGGTCGGCATTCCTCATGCGAGTTTCGGTCACACACACAAGCTTTGAAAGCCGCCCTCCAAGCTGTTTGTGTAGTCACGGAGACTCCGCCTGATGTGGGGCAAGACTTGAAGACATTACCAGAACTCTGAGGCCTAGCAATCCTGCAAGCTGAAAACTCACTCTGCCTATTATCAAGTCTGTTCACTGTGTGTGCAATCTTTGCCGACTGTTGAACCAGGCATCCTCACTAACGGTGCAGAGATCCTTCCAGAACAAGTTTGAGCAGAGCCAAAGCTTTGCACCAGGTGGAAGCTGCAATCTTACCACACGTGACAAGACGCACACATCAAGTCCAAGTGACTGCTCAGGGGTGCCAGCTGCTTTCTCTTTCTTTGTAGGAGGCCCCGATGGGCACCATGTTGGGTTCCCGCCATCGAGTACTCTTTTGAGTTGTCCGCATGCGGAGCCCAACATCAACCCCAGAAGCATAGGCGTCCTTGGCAGTTCACTCATCTACCAGGGCCATCAATTTCTCCGAGAGAAAACAAACCAAAAAAAGCACCTAGGCCCAGAAGTTCAACTGTCTAGCCATGGTTTGTGACGGTGCCGCTCGCCTTTAGGTCCAGGTCCCCGGAGAGGGTGCCGCCTACCCAGTTTGAGGACTACGAGCCTGCAAACGACGGCCCGGGCGGTTGGAAGTTGCGAGCTTCGGCCGAGTTTCGAATGCCTCAGCTTTGCGTCGGATGGGATGACTTGATTTTTCCCCTTTGGGCATTGCGCCCATCATGCGCCCATGTCGCCCATGGGTGAGCAGATTGAAAGCATGTTGGTGAGGGTCTGCTGGTCCAGCTCCGTCTCTCTCGCTTTGCCCCCTGTTCTCAGACCGCTTGCAAGCATCACATATTCGTGCTTTGGGCTGTGGTTACAGACACCTATCAGCGGCACTGTAGGAAGCTGGGTAAGGTGTTTGATCGGAGATGTCGATATGCCGATACCAGATGTCACTTTCACTCTGCCTGATGCAGCTTTGAGAACGACCCAACAACTTGCCACATGGCACGCCGATGCTTTCCCAGATGATTCCACCTGCAATATAACAATAACTTTGAATGTGTTTGCGTGTCGAAATGTGCAGGCTATGTCATTCGTGACCCCTTCCAATAGTTTTAGTTTCAGCTTGACCTCTTAGCACCTGGTCATTCCGGAATATTCTTTTTTTGCCAAAGGATAGCGCTCATTTTGACAGATGATATCTTCGGATTAATTGCAGTGTTT